>JAAGNO010026604.1:0-40726 GCA_033439905.1 Ceryle rudis | reverse complement strand
GAGGGTCAGGGGGCTGACTTGGGGGGTCCTGTGCTCCCCCCGGCCTGGCCCCTGCCCAGTATATGATCCAGGTCAAGGGAAACCCCCAGGCCCATTACCATGATGACTAAGATCCCAAATAACCCCTGGGACGCACAAAATACCTCCTGGGACCCACAAATATCTCCCTGGGTCACCCCTGACCCTCCCCAGACCCCTCAAAATAGCCCTGAGTCCCCAGAAGATCCCCAGAGCCCCAAATGACCACCTAGGATCTCCCTGAACACACCTCAGGACCCCAAAATGTCCCCTGGTACCCTACATAACTCTCGAGGATCCCCCAAAATACTTGGGCATAGGGGGGTGGGTGGTCTTGGGTGTCTTGGGTATCTGAGTCCCATTTGGGTTGGGGGGGTGTTGTGTGGTTGGGTCCCTTTTTGGGGGAGAGGGTGGGTCGTGGGAGTCTGCACTTCCTGGGAGGGTGGCACCTGGGTCCTTTGGGGGGCAGACTTAAGAGGGAGGGAGGGGGTGAGCTCTACCAGAGAAGTGGATTGGGTAATCCCAGTGCTCCCACTACCTCCCAGTGCTCCTTACTGTTATGAGGGGACACCAGAGGACTGGAGAGGGGCAATAATAATTTCTTCTGAAGATAAGACACCTAAAAATGCCTCTTAGTATTCCCAGTTCTGACTGCTGGGGGTGTACTGGCCAACATTTAACTGCTCATCCTGTTGCTTTGCCTCTTTATGAGGCCACTTTCGTGTCTGTGATTCACATGCACTATTTTACTTTCAAGTGTGCTTACTGTAGGGTGATCCTGCCAAAGTATTGTTTGGGTCTGAATTTGGTATATAATCATCTAACAGTTGAAGCATGTGTAATTTAAATATATTTTAACCCTGTCTATTTTTAACTCTTAGTCATTTATAGTACCAAATAAAAATATTTTGGAAAAAAGGACAGATTCTTGTTTAACTACTTAAATATATCAAAATGGATAAACTGCAAACTGGCATTCCAGTCTGAATCCTAAGGCTGTCATCAAAAAATGGCAGTTAAGATGATATCCCAGTTGTTTCTGTCTTATTAGATAAAAATGCCTCTACAAAGAACCTTACAGATAGTAAGATTTGCATTGACTTTTTTTTAGTAGTATTATGTTACACTTACATATAAGCGATTTTTTTGCTGGACTTAAGTACAGACAGAATGATGTCCTTATTAAGGCTTGATAATTGTTTTCTCACTTAAAAAAAGTTTAGCTAATAAGGTAAAATTTTACTCTTACTCAAAGCACTTAAAACACCAACATCAATTTAAAGCTTTCATAGCCAAAAGAGTCTAAATTAAGGCCTTATTAACTTAATAGTCAATATACTTAATGTATTTCTCTATGGCAACACCTTTTAGAAACACATTGGTGACAATTATTTAAGAGATCTAAAGGAAAAAACTATCTGCCATCAATAGCAGACCTCAAGAGTTGTTCATTATTAGTCTTAGTCCTATTTTAAAGTTTCTAAAAGGAAAAGGAGTTTAATAAGTAGACTAAATATTTATTTTCTGCAAAGTAAAGTCAACATTAATGTCAACATACGTAATACATAAATATCAACTCAATCCATTAAACCTTTGGGAACCATGGCACTGAACTTATGGCAGTCGTGTAACTTAAAAATAATGTTGCTTGCCAACGACGGAGGTTTCTAAATCAATAAATACATTTGGAAACAGGAGAACAATTCACAATATAAAAGCATATGAAACCAGCATGGTCACACAGGTGCTGTTCCTTAGAACTGTGGAGACAGAACACTAAAATTCCCTCTAAAAAAATAAGACGCTTTGTTAATAACTACTTTTCCCTAAAGTTAGGTAAATTACACCAGATAGCACAAAATACAGTAGCTGGAAAATGAAAAATAATTTGCCAGGCCCATCTAATTCTTCAGCATAGCTGTGCAGCAATCAAGAGGGATTCTCTGCTCCTTCCATAAGCCTTTTTCTTTTTTCTTCCAGCATTTGTTTAAATACTTTTTTCAAGGTACTGTAAACATACGGTCCATCTTCAGAATCGAAGCTTGTCTAATAAAAGGGAGAAATTTGAGTTGCTAAATAGATGTTATGCAGCAAAATGCAAAGTAGATTACCAACAATTTAAAGAAAAAATAGTGTTAAGATATATCAAAGTGAGTGCTTCCTGATGGAGTACTTCATGCTAAGTAGTTTCAGTTTTATGCTGACTAGACATTAAAATAACCTAGTAGAAGGAGAAATGTCATGATTGTTTTAACAGGTGAAATGTCCGTAGATTCACCAGAGATTAGGAAGCAGTATGAGGAATGTTCTGCTCAAATAATTTCACCCGCTGAATCTCAGGAGCAAGCAGTTTTGAGCTGAACAGTAGCAACCCTAACCTGTCATGGGGAGCAAATTATTCCAAAAGTAGAAGTTATTTATATACATCCTAAATTAGGAGCCTGAAACTTAACTGAATTGCAGTGTAATTTCAGAAAATTAATTCATCTGATGGAAAGACTCCAAGTAGTACAGAATTTACCAAAGCAATTATCTTTTCTCTCATTTGAACAAGTCCATGAATTCCCAGTGATCCAGAAACAGAAAAATGAGACCAAAGGATAAAGGCTGTAGTGACAGAATTTAATTTTCTTGAGACTATTTTTTACCCTTTATGTAGGCTGATTATTATAAATTGTAGACTTTGAAATAGAGAAGTGTGAAGGAATTACTGTAACTTTCCTCACAGAGGCCTGCTCTGTTGATTCCCCCTTTGAGATTTAAAACAAATAAACACGATGTTATGGACAAATGGTTACTTGCCTTCGTGAAAGCTTTAATAGCACGAGCAAGTAAGGCCTCCTCCACATCAGCTGGTAGCGTTTGCAAGTTCACCACACAATGTAAAATACAAAGGATGGTCTGACACTGCTCCTGGTGGGTAAAAGGAACAGCAGCTCATTAGAAGAAATCTTTTCATTAAAAACTTTAAGCTTTCAGTTTTTATTAATTGCTGTTGAAATATCAGACTGTGCCTTCCTGTACTGAAACCTTCAGGGAATTTTCATAATCCTCAAGAGCATCTACATCATTATTTCAGTCACGACGGGAGAAACTCTTCTCTTGTAGCGTACCACAAACTGCTCTGGAAATTTCTAGGAGGACAGGTGTGCATTTAGAGACTTATTTTTCAAGGTCCCCAACACAAAAGGTAGTGTTCATATGCATGGGCATAGAAAAAGTGAGATTTGATCTTTTCAGCCTGAAACACTATGCATGTTTAAGGCTCTTTCACCAGCTAACATCGGGTGATCTGCATCTCTCTCTGTCCTACCAAGTCTCCTTCACCACAAGAAGCTTGCAAAAGACAAAAAGATACCTGGGCAATGCTAGCAAGGATGCATAAAGAGAGAATAGTATCTTTGTGGCTGTTAGTTTCCATCCCTTTTCCAAAGAAGACAGATCTCCACACTGGCAGGTCACTTAACTGTGAGAATTAAACTAAAACTAAAACTTTTTTTGAAAGAGCAGCTAAGTATGCACCAGTACATACAGGGGGCTGACTGGCTGGAAAGCAGGTTAGCAGGAAAGAACCTGGGTGTCCCCGTGCATACAAAGTTGAACATGAGCTGCCAACAGGCGCTTGAGGTAAAGGCAGCTTAAGAGCATCCTGGGCTGTATTAGACAGAGAACTGCCAGCAGGTCAATGGAGGTGATACACCTGGAGTGCTTGGTCCAGCTCGGGGCTTCTTGGTATAAGAAGGACATCAACATACTAGAATAAGTCCAGTGAGGGGCCACAAAGAGGATGAAGGGACGGGACTATTTGTCATACAAGCAACCTGCTCTAGCTGAGCCTGTTTTGAGCAGGGCACTCGGATCTGAAGATATCCAGAGGTCCCTGCCAACTCAACTACTCTGTGATTCTAAATATAGGACAAGGTAAGGTAAGATAAAAAATTAGTATTTTTGAATTAAATAAAAATATAATTATTATTCCCTTCCCATTCCTTTCTAACATGTGTCAAGCAGTTATTTTTTATTTAGTACAAATATAAAGTTAAAATTCTGATAGAGTGGAAGAGTGCTTCAGGAAGAAACATGTTTTTAGATCAACTTGGGAAGTCTGAATGTCATGTCATGAAGATGGTGACTGTACATAAGAGTTCTGACCACCTTTTGATGAGTAGCTATATTCTTGGGTATTTGGAGGCTGTTAAAAGGGGCCCTGCTTTCTTCATAAATCCTTTTGAAACAATTCCTGAAGACTTAAGAAATTTTTTTTTGTACTTGAGAGATTAAGAATAGATTTTTTTTAATTATTTACCTCACATCTATCACTTTGGGGAAACCACAATTAAAGAGTTTGGATCAGATGTACCTGTTTTTCACAGGCATTTCAGAATACAGATAATACAGATATAGTTCTGACTTATGTAGAAGAATTTTTCCTGGTTTCTGATTCCTTGATTGGCAAAATCTTCCTATTTCATGCCCCAGCTCTTCCAAAACTGATGGATCAAGATTTTTACACCATCAATATGACTCCCATTAAGTGCAGTTGCCAGCTGTGACATTAACAACAGTCATACATCGAGTCACAGAGAAAAAGTTTTTCATTCTTGCCTTCGGATCTCAAACTGCAGAATTCACAGGGAAATATGCTGAAGTTGAGCTTCTGCCTAATGCTGTTCAAAGACAGTAGCTGGCATTTTTCTTATAATATTCATCATCACAGTATTGATTACAGCTCATACTATTCAATACCCAAATAATCATTCTGATTTTAAAGAGATTGAAGTTGCCTTTTAAAAGTGCAATTCTCCTGCCTAAAGGCCCAAAATGAATAGTTTTATCACACAGGAACAAAGTGTACTTGGCAGATAAAGAATGAATTGACATAATATCTACCTTTCTCAGTAAGTAAAGTGCATCCTGTGATTCTGTGCAATTTTTTGCCAGCATGTCAATATCATCTTTGGATATAACAGGTTCTCTCAGCTGCTCTATCCAGGACCACATCAAACTGCAGAGGATAAAAGGATCTCTCTCGGTACAGATTTTATCCCAAGCTCCATCTCGAGAATTCAGTTCTTTCTTAAAAAAAAAAAAAAACAACAAAACAAAAGAAAACTGAAAATGCATCATCTATTTACTTTTGCCAACATTCTTTTTGATTGCAGTAGTACTTGGCTATTTATGTTCTGATATAAGAAAAAGACTTGAGTTAAAAAAAAAATATATATTTCTGGCTTTTTCCGAAGCATCAACATTAATCAGCAGTAATACAAATGATTCTTTAAAACAGAAGGATGACATAAACAGTGCAGCTCAGAACCTCCCAATTATCTACTAGAATACATAAAAGATCTTTGGATTCCAACTTCAAAGCAAATGTTGCAATGAGGACTTGGTTTTGAGGATAAGGAGTTACGTTTCTACTAAATTCTTTTACACACAGAATACTCTGATTATGTCCGAGAAAGCACTGATTATAAACAACACAGTTCCACCTTCAGATCTGTACTTTTATGCTACCAGCAGCCAAGCTACAGCCACAGCTAACTGCACCAATTTTCATTAGTAAAATTAATGAACTCAACCAGAAACAATGTTCTAACTCCCTGATAAAGACCAAAACTTGTAGGTGCATTTTGCTTGCTTTTGAAATAAAGGGCCCATACCGACAAATACAATCATTTACTCAACCACAGTATAAACTGTTGTCCCCATGTGCCATTCAAAGGACATGGTGGCATTTTGGCCATTCCAGGAATGAACCTTGGTGAACTATGCAGAGCCCATAACACTGAATCAAATTTAAAATTACCTGCCACATTTCTACCTTCTGCTTCACTTCATCCTCTTCCAGAAATTCATTTATATCTGCAAGTGCTTTTGCTGCCAAAACTCTTCGGGCCTCCAAGCTTAATTCTGACTGCAGAACAATGTGTGGAATTGCCTCTGACATGTCTTTGCTACCTTGGCTTTCATATCCAATGGAAAAGTTCACTTTAGAAGACGAAGAAGAATCAGAGTCCTCGGAGACATAGACTCTTCTGCTATACATATTAGTCTTGTGGTGTTTTCTATGACCAGTCTCGTTGTTAAAATTATGCCTGGGTGTTCCAGACTCCTTGGTGTAGTGGATAGATGCTAGACCTGAAGAAAAGGTTCTGCTGCGTTGCACTTCTTTGGTAGAGCTCCTTCTGTGATAAAGCGAGGATCCACCTTTTCGTCCATCCAAATTAAATTTACCTTGACTCCAGAACATGCACGTATTGCGCACTAACATTTCTTTGTTTAAATCTAACTGTGTCTTTTGTTCATCTGTGGCAGAACATTCCTCACCGCTGTTCTGCTTAAGTTTGTTGTACTGTAATATCTGAACCGGTACCGTCCATGCAGTTTCTCCTTGTTCTAAAAGAAATTCAGTTCTCCTTAAATCTGACTCACTATAGCTTAGACGTCTTTTCAGATGAGTAAGAGGCTGAAGGCATTCAACATTCTTTCTTTTCCAAAGAGGATCACATTCATGTCCCAGGGAGAAAAGAGAATCCTGAGTCTCAAAAGTGGATGAGTGGATGTGGGAGGAATCTGATGTATCACTGTCCTGCCTTGCGAGGTCTCTGTCTAGCTGTGTGGATACCAGCTGAGAAACAGTCTTTTCAATTTCAGCTGAGAGATCTGGTATATCTAACAATTCTGCCTCTACCACTTGTCTGTTTTCAGCCAAGTCTAGCAACAATTTGCAAACTAGGTGAATAAGTTTTGGCACATGTTTGAGATGCCTGCTCTCATAACCATGGAGCAGATGTCTCTGACGGGTCAGGTACTGGGACAATGTCACTGTGTGTGCATTGGGCTCACAGCATGCAAATACATTTCTCAGAGGAACCAAAAACTGAGTGAATTCTCTGACGCACAATAACTGCCCTCTAGTCTGAATAGAATTAGGCCTTTTTGCTCTGACAAAGAGAATTGCTTGATCAGCACTCATTCTTGTGGCAAAAACCAAGTAGCAAGCTACTAGAACACCTGGAAAATATAAAGACAAGCATCAGCTGAAGAACTATCAGACCAATACAAATATGCAGTGGAACTATGAGATAAAAATTAATACAGATAAAGATACAGGCATTACGCTCTCTATTACGTGATGCTATTACCTCAGGATAGTTGCATTTGTTGGACCACAAGAGAGCAAACCCATTCTCACTATACTTTCAGTGAGAGCTACTTTCTCACTGCAGCATCTCCAGGAGTTCCATCGTTTGCCAATACAGGAGCAATGGTGGCTTGTACAGGGAGGATGTAGACAGAAAAGTCTTCAAAGAAGCAAGTGAAACTTTAGCTGCTCCATCAAATCTGCCTGATCTAACTGTGGGTGACAGCTTTGTAAACATATAATAATATTGGACAACAAAAGTGTAGCAGGCAAATTTTTCCCATCAAAAAAGAAGCCATCCCATCTGAATGTAACAGGGAATTAATATACAGCTTCAAAAATTTTCTAACCTTACAGGTTTCTGGTTTTAATATACTAAACCTGGTCTCCTCTAGCCATTCAGCCCATTTTCACAAATTTGTTCAGCATTTTTAAACATTTTATAAATGTACATCTTGCAATGACATAGAATCTAAACACACCATTAATAATTTATAACCAGAGACTGTTTTGCATTTTTAGGAAAACAATTCTGTTGATCTTGTAGTAGGGCACGTACCTGTCCGACCAAGTCCTGCGTGACAATGAACAGCAACCCTCCCTTCCTGCAAGGCGAAAGCCATGACTTTTACCATATCAAGTATAGTAGTGAGAGATGCCACTCCATAATCCTTCCATCCAAAATTATAAAAATAAACTAAAATAGAAAGAGATAGAGTTATTTTCTGCCATACCCCATGTGAAATTTTCAGTATTATATGCAGTGGACAGGTGACTAATAATAAGCGATAGTACTAAAATTGCATAATGGAATCTGGGTACATGTCATTTGGAAGAGATTATGTTCCCACTTCAGTACATGCTTGCTATGGAAATTTGATAAATACCTGAAGCTAGCAAAGATTTGTCATACTAAAGTTCAGCTAGAACGCAAAAGGTTTTAACAAAACCAAGTGATTCATACAAGAATTACTGAGCTATATATAGGTAGGTATTTTTTTTCTTTTTAGAAATAAAAGCATTTTTCAGTAAAAAGCTGTTTCTTTACAAAGAGGCACTTTTTCTTATCTCACCATAATATGGAAATACAAGAACACTGTCAATTCAAATGCACTCAAATTAAATAATCTTTTATAGTCTAGGTAAGAAAACATGGATTGTACCAGAATTTGAAACACCATTAAATTTCATCTATTTGTGAACTCGGGCGAAAAAGAAAACTTGAACTTAGATGTTTTCCTTTCTCTATTCTAAACACATAAACATAACCCTCCATCTCACTCTACATATATACTATCTTCAGTAACATGTTATTCACTCTTGATTGTATTTGCCAAGTTCCATGTTTACATCCCATTTTGGGCAACATTTCTTACATAGCTGCTTTTAACACACAAGAATTCAAGTAAAAACTTCTCTAAGTGCCAAAATCAATAATTCATGAGGAACAGCAGCAGGAGTGAACTCACTTCCAGCCTCCATAAAAGCTTCAGGAAGGTAGGTGAAGCCACTTTCTTGTTCCAGTGGATTCCCACAGCTCGCATGCTCCCCAGGACGCTGAAGGTTAATTATGGTTTTTATGCCACATCTTAAGGAAAGAATAGATGAGTCGAAGTATTATATGCAGCCAAAATCTCATTATCCCTTATTTTCTGAAACATACTTATTCTTAGTGGAGATCAAATTTTTACCTGTGTGTATCATTAAAATGAAAGGATCTTTATCAACAATCCAAATCTATGTTGAAAGAGAAAATGGATAAGGAATTACACTATGAATACCTACAATAAATAATGTTTGTTACCTTTCAAACTGTTCAATAATGTTGTATTTTTCAATTAATTCTGTTGAGGGTCGAGCCATAGCCAGTATGTTATCTGTTATCCTGAGAAATTAGAAAAGTAGAGAAGTATGTTGTTTTAATAATTTCCTGGGTATTAATCTACCAAAATAATACTATGCAATATTCAAGAAAGACAGAAATACCTTGTAGATGAACTAGAAATGATTTTTCAAAAAGATTCTAACATTGTACAGTGATAGTGATAAATCTTGTTAAGCTGGTACAGATACGACATTATCAAAAGTCCATTACTGAAACTGTTTAAATGCCAGGCCAATGAACATATTTAAAAAAATAATTTTAATATAAATCTGGACTGAGATCTCTGTTTGGCCCTTTAAGGTTTGTATGCTTCTGAAAAGCACCTGCTGTTACAAAAAAAATCAGTGAGAACGCAGATACATTTCATGTGAATATTACTGCATACAAATATGCTTTTGAACACAGACCTTACATTATTTCCTCTTCAGTAAATAAAACCTTAGCAAGAATTGTCTATAACCCAGAATAGTTTTTGTATAACTCATGACAGATACATATTTATTCTTTTGGATTTGAACCAAACTTATTGCAAGACAACAGAAATCTTTCATGATCTTTCATCATCTTTACTGGGCTATGTACAATGGCCATATGGTTTACTGTTGTAATTTTGAATTACAACAAATTAAATTACTGTTGTAATTCACTTGTAATTTTGAATCAAGCTATCATTATGCTTTATGCTTAATTGTATCTGATTAAAAAAAAAAAAAAAGACCCACATTAATTTCCTTTGAATTCTCTCTTACAGTTATATTTACTGACAGTAAATGCTGCTTATTACCAAGATGAGTAGAGCCCTTTAATGGCTTGCTCCTCATCACTCCATCGAGCTGGGTTTTCATACTTGCAGGCACGTCCACCACATGCCATTGAGCACTGCATGTGCCCAGGGATGACGTGGCGAAGGCGCTCTCCCACCTTCGTATATTTTGCTGTCGGACGCCTCGAACTTCCTAGAAGACAGGAAAATACAGATTCAGCAAGGAAGCTTAGAAATTCAACTCCACCTTAAAAGTACCGGTTCAACCTTAAACTGATGATGTTACAAACAGCATAAATTTAAGGCTCATTTTTCAACATGGACTTAAAGTTTCTGAGGGGGAAAAAAATCACTTGCATTGCTGCAGAAGTTGTTTTTTCTCACAGTTAGGTTTTTTTTCTGATGAAGTTAGAGGTGTGTTATAGCCTTTCCAACTGAAATAAATGGCACAGTCCTTTTCCACCCAAAATCGGAAATATTTAGCCATAGTGTACAGGTGAACATATGCTTCTATATTATCTGTTCATTATAACTGTGCTGTTAGAGTGAAAAGCATATATTAGTCCATGAATAAGGAATCAGTGAACAAAATATCAAATACAGGAAAAAAAATCAGAATCCACTATTTTATGTATATACATAAAATACAGTTAACAGAACAAAAGCATGATAATGTAATACCAAGAAAACACCCAGAACTGCCAAAAGTCTTAATGAAAAGTACTTTACTTTTTTTTTCAGGAAAACTTGCGTCCAGCTCCTCAGGGCTCAGAGACGATACTGCCACCATAACCCGGCGAGTCGATGATGAGAGCACCTCTACAACTGAGCTCCGGCGCCTCTGAATTATGCGAAGAAGGGGATCGGAGGAAGAATGCCTCCGACCCTGGAAAAAGTTGCTAAAAATACTGACTGCCGAACGCCTTCGGGGTGAAACCTGCATGGCTGACCGGCCCCAGCTACCGTCTAAGGAAGGGTGCTGAGGATGCACTGTATGGAAACTCCAGTTGCTCAGCGCTGAAGTTGCGGAGCTCTGTGCATCCTTCCGCATGCTCCAGCAGCTCATCAGCATGGGCTGAGCCGTCTCCATAGTAACTAACAATGAAGGCACTGCTGCCAGCTATCCTTAGGGCTGCTCTTTTCTATAGGAATTGAGTCTGCTTGGGACAAATTGTTCTGCGGCTTGATAAAAACAGTTGCATTGCAAGTAGGTAATTTTGAAAACGGATGGGGAACAACCAAAACATTTTCCATAAACAATGTGAGTATTTAGTTAGTTGTAAATAACATGCATTCAGAACTCACCAAGACACAAAACACAAGATTCAAATGAACAATCAAGACGTAGCTGGAGGTTCTGCTTCCTAAGAAATCTGTAAGTAAGTACATTATACTCCCCCACCTCTTGGTTTAACATTCCACAACCACCTCTCCTCCTCCACTTAGTTGCTCCAAAATGCATCATTAGCTCTGTAATGATTGGGATTAGTGTGTTCCTACTGAAATAGTTCAGTACATGATGAATCGTAGACTGTTCGCTCTGGACCATTCACATCTAACAAAACACAATTTGTTACTCAAAACGAAAGGCTTATTTTTTTTCAGGGCACAGATTTTTTTATCAAGCAAACTGTTAGCCCTACAGACTGAGATAAAGCAGATTACGGGGATGAGAAGATGCATCAGTTGAGTGCTTCAGGCTTTTGGAAGTAGATAGTAGGTGGCAAATTGCCTCCCACTTTGCTAAAAAGAATGAGCTGCCCAGAAAGATTGCAATGGTCTCAAGAAGAGAGAGAAAGAGAGGGAAAAGACAAAGGGGAAAAGGAAAAGGGGAAGGGGAGAAGGGAAAGGGGAAAAGGAGAAGGAAAAGGAAAATAAGGAAAGGAAGAACAGATGAGTCTGTAAGTTGTTGTCTCAAAACTCTGACTATTCTAATTCAATAACAAAGCTGCTATTGAAAGGTGAGGAAATAAATATGTTTTTATTCTGGAGGTTGTGTGGAGGAGAAAGGAGATTAAAAAGGCTATTTCAAGTGCTATATATATCCAAGAAACATGAAAAAATGTTTTTCTTATTAATTATATTGCTTTCTTGTACTTAATTATTTTTCTCCTCTCTTCCCAGAAAGTCTTCTTCAGTATATATCAGATGATAATGGAGCCAGAAATGAGCAAAATAAAATGCTAAACATCATTATGTTCCTACTGAATCTAGCAGGATTTGTAAGTATTAACCCAAAGCAGTAAGGAAGAATTACATCCTATAGGATTTTAAACACTTTATTAGACAGGAGAGTTTCATGGAAGGTATGTTTGTAATTTCAGAGAGCTAAAATCATAGTTTCACAAAAATCACATAAGTTTCCTCAAGAAATCTGACAATATGAACATTACATAGTGAGAAAATCTCAGCAGATTAACATATTGTGATGCTGATAAAGTAATGCACTTTGGTTTTGTTATAGACATTTTATGTTTACAGTTGGGGATAATATTTCTGGGGGTTTTAATTTTCTGTGGATTTTTTTTTTTTCCCCAGAATTTCTTTAAAGCACTTTTTATGAAAGGCATATCAGAGAAAAAATATTACCTGAATTCATATTTGCAAGATACAGACTGCTCTCTAGCAGTGAGGAATACGGTAGTTCATTTTGCAGCAGAACTCCTGCAGCCATTGCAGTACCTGTTGAAACAGTAAAATGTTCACCGAAAAAGGTACAACAGAAGCTCAAAAACGCAAAATAAAGCTGAATACCTGGCACATGATTATAGAGTTGTCTGAGGCTTAAAATCTGGACAGTCAGACATGGACTGTATTTTATTTTTCATGTACAGTCATCTTAAAATTCAACAGCTTTACTGTCTGTCCTAGCAATTAAAAGTTAGTCAATTGTGTGTTTCAAGCTCTAGAGTTTGGCTGATTACATACTTTATAATCGCATGTTTGATATGGACAGGAATCACTCAGCTAAAAGTATTTAACATAATGCCATCTTGAGAGGCAGAGGTCTCAAACTAAAATCTTGTAAGGGCCAGTTTCAGCAAAGCTAATAGTATCCTAATGGCATTTCTAGATCACGCCATTTATAATTTTAGTTGATACTTGCCAAACTTTCTATCCACAAGCTAGACACCTTCTCTGCTCTCTTCCCTCCACTCCTTGTTTTTAGTCTGTTGGCAAGTCTGAAGTCACATAAAAGATAATCCTCCTCTAACAAGAAAACGGAACACAAGAATCTGTCTAAGCAGAAAACAGGTTTTTCTCATGCTTTAATATATAATTTCTAATACAACGTAAATCCGTCTCTGAAGATCTTCTAGCTGACAAAAGAAATCTGAAAGAAAGCTGTAAAAATGACCATATTAATCAGCCACTGTGATGTTTAAATAAACCATTTACATGGATCATGAGTGGAAATTCCTACCCAGTATGAGATTATCATTCTGTTTCTCTTGTCGCTATAGGAAAACAGTTGCAAGTACAACAAACTTTTTTTATACCAAACTGAGTATGTCTCTGCTGTATGTATAACTATGGAAACTTTACTAAATAGACAAACCTTAGGTCCAAAATTCTGCAAAACCAGTGTTAGAAATCTGCATAAATAGTGGTTTAAAATACACATTTGCTAAAGAGGGGGGAAAAAAAAAAAAAGGCATTGTGGGGAATTACAGTATAATTATTTATTATATATTACATATTATCTGGTGTAACAGTCCTGTGTTGTGTTGAAGTGTGGAGTTAACTGCTTGCTGTTCATTGCCCACCTTTTGTCCAGAATTCTGCATAACTGATTTTGAAGTAAATATTGAAATAGATTCAAGTAAACTTTCATTCATCCTAATATTGTATTATCTACCACGGACTTGAAGAAATTATTTTTCCAGCGATGCTAGTAGACTTTATTCCACAGTCACCTAGTGCAGCTCTGTCCTTTACAGGATGCCCAGAACACAGCTACACATTAATAACCCTTTAATACTGCCCTATCAGTTGACTCAAAAAGATGAGAGTAACATTTGCCTCTGAAAGCCAAAAGGCTTTGTGAAACTTCAGTGATGCTAAAAAAAATGCATTTTTAATATAAAAAATATAATATAAAATAAGATGAATCTTAATAAAGAATATCAGGCACATTTTCTACTCATCTCCTTGACCATCTGACTCTGCGCTTTTAAAAGTCAATTCTTTAATAAATAGGCAGGAATAGTTGCATAAAATTGCATTCTATTTGGAGAAGCTCCAAAACCTCTATTTTTTTTTTTCCTGTGGACTTTGAAATCAGTAAGGGATGGCTTTCAACAATCAGAGGAAACTTTGTAGCTAAAGAAATTATTTTATTCTCATAAATTATTTTTAGCACAAATAGAGTTGAATTAACAAAAAATGTTGGTTTCAATTTCTCAGAAAGTTCTCTTAAAAAAATCTTAATAGCTTGTCCAGATAACATACACGGATTTGAGAAAGACACGTCTCATCATATGGGCAGCTGAGGCACCACAAGTACAACTATTTAGTTTTCCTATTTCCATGTATTCAAGTGTTAAGAAAAAATTGAGATTAAATTTCAGAGATATTTCTATAATCTAAAACTATTCCACCCCCCCCACCCCCCTTTTTTTAAAAAACCCCTAGAATTCAGTCTGACAAGGACTCTTAATTGAAAAGGGAAGAGATGGAGATTAATGCAGAAGATAATGTAACTCCAGGATTACAAAACAACAGCAAGACTGTTCTAAACAGCTGTGTAGCAAATGAAACCTCCCTCAATTTGATTTCAGAAGATCATACCAAATCTGTGTTTCCTGTTCTGTATAACTAGAACTTCAAAATGACTTAAATATTTTGTCTGTGTGCTTTTCAGTTTGCTAAACTGACTTCCTGGCAGGTGTTTTAAATTGCACAGTGGGATCAATGGGAGCAATTCCCTTGTATTTATTTATGAAAAGCGTTATGCATGATTGCAACAAATCACTTTACAGAGTTCTACTGCACTCCCTCAAACAGATGTAAAAATATTGTCATTTGGTACAGGAAGAAGCAGTAGTTCAGTGTTACTAGAGAGGGGTACAACACTCCTGCACAGATAAAAAGTGTGTAAAAATAATGCTTGTGTAAAAAACAACTCTCTCCTGATTCTTCTATGTACTAAATATTCTTAGTTTTTAAAAGATCCTCTTCAGCCTTTTGTTAATCACATGAACACTTGATAGGTGCTGAAGAAAAAAACAAGCCTGGAGTTTTACCCCAGGTCATGGTCCTCATTAGCTGTCTGAAGGAACTGAGTTACATGCCTTGTGGCCACCTTAATCAGATCCGCTCTGTTATCTCTGACATGCATTTCTATTCCCATGACAGCAAAGAAGCTGTTCTTTTAATCCTTGCTTCCCAATTCAAGAAATGGAACTGTGTCTCAGGCGATGTTCCATCTCTTTTGCATTTTATCACAGGAAGCAATGGCATTAAATGTGCATAATCAACACAGCGAATGAAACCAAAACATCGTAAAAACCCTACCTATGCTGCTGGCTGACTGAAGGAAATAGCAGTGCCACAGTGTCCAAGGAAAGAAAGATCTCTGGAAATCATGATACACCATCGGATGTCAAACACTAAGGGGGATTTTTCAGGACAGCCCCTCCAGGTGTGTATTTTATATTTGTTTTGACACCTGTATGTGGTTTTAAGTGTTCAGTTGTGCTTTTTTTTCCTACTTTTGAGCAGACCATTTCCTAACAGAAAGGGTATATAACATTTTTTGTTTCCTTTTGGTTCGCTTGTTGCCTTTGGTAACATGACCACAGTCAAGTCCTACTCACTGGTTCATACAGGCAGAGAGGTAACTTTCTTGCAGAGGAAACAATTCAGGTACACTCATCGGTGAGTTCCCTCTCCATTTCCAATTTCTTTTAATGAGTGAAGCAGCCTCTTGCCCACGTCCATCTCCTCTGGAGTAAAACCACTTCTCCTTGTAAAGTTACCAGCTGAGTAGTAAAGTGCCATGCAGCAAGTAGGACAACTGGGGTAGATCAGGGATCTACAACCAAGCAGGTTCTGCAACTTCCTGGTGGGCAGACTTACAAAGGAAGAGCATCAAGGAGGCACACCTTACTAGTTCACAGCAGTGAACTGTAGGATGGACCCAGCAAACAGGCAGTGGGGCTAGCAAATTGGCCACTGACTTAGGTCTCTCTGCCTTATAACAAGGAAGATTCATTTTTAGTATTTCAGGATCTGGAAATCAGCATCTTCCAGTCACTGGGCTGAATTTTTGCTCCAGAATGAAATGAGAGAAAGCAGCAATGTCTAATGTTTTAGCAGCCAGAAAACAATTATAAAGCCAAAAAGTGATGAGACAAGAAGATGCTGGTCTCACTCTACTTCAGCAATTAAGATGATTATTTAATAGATGCAATTACCGTCTTTTACGTCAGAATACATTTTCAAAACAGAGAGAAGAGCTTGCATTGCAGGCTGGAATGATTCCAGTTGGGGCAGTTAAGCTGCCAGCATGAACAGCAATCCCATTGTAAACCTTCTCACTGCGTTTCTGTGGAGCTCTCTACCAACATTAAGGTCCCACCTCTCCAGATTCATGTGAATTTGGCAAACAGGAATATGACAGCAGATGACACATATCAGAAGATTGCTTTTATATATTAACAGGAAATAATCTTGGATAAGCTTTCAGTTTTAAAATATCACTGTATTTTAAACCTCAAATATATTCATACAATGTAGGCAAATGCTGATGCTTATGCCTGTCACATAAAATTTTGAGGTTATTTTTACTATTTTCTTGTCTTCCAAAGTGAATTTGTTCTCTGCCTGTTGCATGTGTAAGTAACTACCTATTAGCCAAATTTTAAAGGAATATAGTTAACCACAGATGCAGGTAGGGGCCATGGTGGCTCAAGAGCTGAGAACTCAGGTAACACCTCTAAAATTTACTCGGTGCCCTGATTCTATGGGTACTTATCTACCTGAGCAGCTTTGCTTTTGTGATCAGTCCTGCAGAAGTCAAATGGGTATTTGTCCAAATATAAGATCACACAGGATAAAGTTTCAGTGCCAAAATGCAAAGTTCTGTAAACTGCACTAACTAAGATGTTTTAGATAAACAGACAGCTAACTAAAGATAATTTATATAACTAAGATTAACCAAAATTTGATCTTTTAAACTGGCTGAGACAGTCACTTCTACAGGAAGCACTGGTAAATCAAATTGTGTTTTAAATCACAACAGACTATCTAATTTCAACATCACCAGGAGTAACAAAGCATCTATTTCTAAAGTTAAATTTGTAGATAACTGGTTTTCGTTAAACTTGTTTACTACAAATAACTAAGCAAAATGCAAAGGTTGTTGTTCTAATGTATACATCAGTAACAAAGCTCGCAGATCGTAGATACGTCTCTTAACAGAAGTCTTGAAGGTGGTTTTAGCATTTAGTACACATATTTCAGTAGGCACAATTCCCTAGGCTTATTTGAAAGGTTTACTACCTAAAAGAAAACACAAATAAATAAATAAATAAATGCAAATAAACACATAGCTACAGGACAGAGAGAAGACAAGGTAATCATTTCAGCAAATTTTTGTGTATTTAGTTATATGTAATTTACAGCACAGAACTTTACTACAGCTGTTGTAAAACTCTACTGATTTCACTGGGACCACAAGCAGAACTGATTTCTTATTTCTATGTTTTTTTCCCCCTTTTGGGAAAAAAAAAAAAAATCCCATCTGCTTTAGTAAAAGGTGAACGTCATTTAATCATTAAGATTGATATTTACAAAGGACTGTAACTGCTTCCACCTACAAAAGAGACGAAAGAATATAATTCATTAGAAGATTATGCAGGTGTTGGTCTGGTGATTCAGTATTCGCTATTCACAGGGGGGTTTTACATAAATAGCAAGAAACTGTGAGTTAAAGCAATGGACAGGCCTACCAATTGGCTTAATGTTATCTAAGCCACATCAGCATTCTGTGGTACAGTTATCCCAATAGTTAACAGTTACTTAGAACAGGCTGGCAGACACTAATTACTATTGAGAATTATAAAGGAGATGGTGTAAGATGAATATATTATCTGTTCTACAAACAAAACTGGTGACTCAGATACTCTTGATCATGAATAGCGTGTTTACTAAGAGACTAACAGACTTGTAAGACTGTGACTACATACAGAAGAATGAAATATTGTCAGTAATGCTTTTTAACATCATTCAGAAGAAGCAACGTTTAAAAATGAACTCTGCAAGTTAGAGGAATTATTTTTTAAATCTCATACAGCCAAAGCCATGGTACATTTACAGGGGTTTTAGTAGTTTCAATACTTTCAGTTTAACACCTTACCTGTTACCCTGAAAAAAGAGTAGGTGACTGTCGATCCCTTCATTGTTGCAGTATCGGCCACAAGAAATACACCGCAGCGAATTCACATTTTACCGAAGAGAGGCTGACTGATGTTGCCACAGTATTTCCTGTAGTTAATTGGATTTGTGGTGGTAATCTGGGAGGAGCTAGTAACTATCTTTTCCTAAGAAACTTAAGTCTGTATGAGCAGTGCCTTATGGACTATGCAGATAATCATCCCATAAACTGCTTTCTGTCTGCCTAGATTTCAAAGGGATTGAGGCAAACAGGCCACACCATCGTGATGTTTTAGTATCTGAAACTTCCATCGCTCTTTTTTCCTGCTCATTTTCCCATTATCAACCACAAGTTGTGGTTGATACATGTGTGTCTACATGCATCACACACCTAAGCACGCAGCTACAGAGATAATCTGAAGTTACATTAACCACAGTTAAACTGGTATATTAATTTTAAAATGTCACAAAAAGTAAATCAGAGATGAATGTTTCATTGTTACCTGTCATTACACCCCGAACAAATTCTTTTTTTCTCACCCAATAAAGCACAGAATATCATTGAAGTATTTATGTTGAGTATAAATTAACTGCATTTAAAGTATTATCTCAAAACCATAATGGAAGGAAGTTCATCTGAATGCAAAGGATGTAATCTACTGAAAAACAAAGCAAAGACTTTGTTGATTTAGCTAAATACTAGAAAAAAAATAAGGTAATAAAACAATCTAAATGTAACAGGATACAATATCTGATTCTATCTCACTAAATCAATTTAAACCACTAAATATTAGCTGACAAAAAAAAATTACAAAAAGGCTTTCTATCACTTCCCTGCATGTCTTATAAAAATCCCTACCATTAATTAAGTGCTACTCACTGCTCATCATTAAAAATGGCTCCCAATTATATAGAAATAAAATCCAAGCTTCTGTGGATAGAATATGTCTATTATTTAAACAAGCAAGGAGAGCAAGCTACAGGAGACAACTCAAGACTGATGCCAACATTATTAATTCCCAAAACACCATCTCAGCCAAATACCTGCCTGAATTTTGGCCAACAGAGAGATGAAGCATATAACAGAAATAAACTGTTAGAAATCACTTAATAGTCAGGTTTTTTGCTGTATCCTGCTAATAAAAATGGGAAGAAAGAAGAATCTAAGTATTTTTTAATAGAAAAATTAATTTACTGAGAACAGAGACAAATTAACAAAGTAGTCCTTAAAATTATACATCTAGTTTCTTATTCCTCTTGCAGGAACAAAAAAAAAAAAAAAAACATAAATAAAATAAATCACATCCATGAACTAAACTGCATCCAGTCATTTTAGTAAACAGCAAAATAATTTCTATATACATCTATGGGCATTGGTGAAAAAAAAAAAAAAACAACAAAAAACTAAAATAAAAATGGGCTTCAAAACATTTGTACACAATTTTGGAAAAAACACCTTAAAAATCTGAGCGGATTGTGGAGCCTAAAATCTGTCACACATGTTTCTTTAGTACGTAGAAGTTTCTGTTCCAAAGATGACAGGTACCCTCAGTTTCCACAGTCTGCAGGTCAAACTGGAGGGCTCCAGACCCCCAAAACACTGATCCTTGATTGCCCCTGCATGACAAGATCTGGGAACAGCCCCAGTGCCTCCCGCAGCTCTGTTCAATGCCAGGCTGGAACACAAAGAATTACGCATTCTCTTAGGTATTTGTGAGTGGACCCCAAGCAGTAACCAAAGCACATCACTGCTTTAGAGGCCCAGCAAAGCCCAAGGTTGACTTACTGGGAATTAAAGATCTTCATCAGGAACCTGTATTAGCACCATGGAAAATGTGGGGCAGAAAGAACTGGAGGTCACCTAGTCCAACATCCTGCTCAAGGCAGAGCTGACTCACAGGTTAGATCCACCACTGACACATTCCCTCTCAGAAGATCCCTGAACAAGGAATGCTCACCGAGAGCAGCATCACTTTTTGGTTTCATCATACATTGCTCATAGTTGTTATAGAATTGATTCTAGAAATCAGAAACTAAGAGCTATGAGTAAAGGGACACATTTTTCAAGTGTCAGCACACAACAAATGTGTTAAACAAATGAAGCATCTGGTAAAATGATTTGTAGGAGGAAAAGGAGGAATCTTTTTTGTTGTTGTTGCCTAAAGAACAAATAGCAGATTCAGATAATTAATAAGAATTTAATTTAATTAATATTTAATTTAAGCATGCTCTTTTGGGGAAAGCTCACATCTGAGAAGCTGTCACTGCCACACTTAGCATTCCTTTTCATTTGGATAATGTAGTAACGCTATTTACCTATTTGGTTGAAGAGGGAGGTTAATTCTTGGGTGGTTTGGATTCTTGATGCAACAACCCATTGGTTTGCTGTACCAGTTTGTAGGTGTTAGAGGTTTGTTGGTTTGCTCCTTATATCTGTTCCTACGTTTGTACTCTTTGTATTAATGGCAGTTTATGATCTGCAAAGTTTAGTTAGTTACAGATATTGGTGCCAAACATATTTGTTCAGACAGGCTATGTCATCATATTTTTTGTTTGTGCTGAGGATGACTTTCTGGGGGAGTTAACCATTAGGTTGACATAATTTGCCATTTCCAAGGAAAGAACACACAGAGTAGGCAGGATTTTAGTGACTAATAATCTTCATCTCTCTAGGCTTGGAATTTTCCTGTTTAAACAAAATGAAGAATCCCAAATCCTCTGGAAAAATTCTACTGAACTATGATTGCCATTTAAAGATACTAACAAGCTTTTTAGGTAAGTAGAACAGGAACACTGGGCTTCTGGCAGCTTATTTCTCTTGCACTGCTTGGGTTGCCTCATGGCTACTTTACAGCCGACTTAGCAAATCCACATGTCCCATGACCTTAGATCCTAATTTATCAGATTAGGCAGTAGAAAACTGCCTAAACTGTCTCATAATGAGCTGGATACAATTAAAACATTTGACCATTACTCAGACTGTGCTGTTTCCATTGGTATATAGAATCAAAATACCTAATTATCCTAAAACTTACCAAGTTTACTAAAACCTAATTTATTTTACCTAATTTAATTTTATATTAGTACCAACCATGTATTTTGGTTCCTTGCTGGCTTTGGAGATATCCAGCTTCGCCTTTTGTTTTTTGCTCTTCTCATGGTTTGGTTAATAAAAATAAAATAATATTGCTTTATATTCAGCTTGTATTAAAACACTTCAGGGAATACTTTTGTGTACACTGAAAACTCTATGAAATGTTATTAAAAAACTTTTTGTAAATTTTGCTTTTAGATTTTCTTTGTAGTTAGATTTCTGTCCCTTAAGCATAATGCTACAGTACCACTGCAAATCAACCACAAAAGCAGGGTCACCTATCTTTGGTGTTACGGTTGTGAGATAAATATACATGTTTAGCTGCTTAATGAGATTGCAGGGCAGCAGCCCACCTGTGATCTCTGTCCTCTTTAACAATCTCCACTTCCGACAGTCCTTCTTCTCCTGTGTGTTCCACTGTTAACTAAAATTGCCAGTAAGTGATGAAATGGAAATGTAGTGAAACTTTAGGTAAAGGCAACATAATAACAGGAAGATTTCAATGCACAAGACAGTTCTAAAAATGAAGAATTTTATCAAATATTATTTACAGGTCATTCAATGGACTTGCAATGCAAAAGGTGACTACAAGCCTAGGAAAATAGTCTAGAATCTGGTTTTAGAGACAGGCTTTAAAATGAAAGAAAAATCACAAATTCAACTATATATATAGATAAAGATAATATAGATATATAAATATAAAAAGGAAAGGAGAGCTATGGAGAGCTATAGCAACCCCATCTAGCTCTGCTTTGTGAGACAGCTCATTTTCTACAGATACAACAGTGGTATCCATGAGGTTGCTGAGCCCTCATCCACTAATGGTCTACTTTGGGTTGGTAGCTGCGTCTTCGAAATACCTGGCAAACGTCAGGTTGTTGGAAAACAGGAAGAAATCCTTCTTTCATAAATGTTAAAACTTCTGAAAAGCTACCATATATTAAGCCCATTTGTGACAACCTTTGCAAAAGCACCATTTAACGTAGACGTAATTTTGAAGAAACACTGAACTTGCTGTGGGTTTGCAGAACAGTTGTTAAGCTTATACACAATTATTAAGTCAAGAATAGCAGGCTAGGTAAGAGAAAGGAGAAAATGTTAAAAAAACTGAAGTAGCCCTAAGGTAGCCAATCTTTTTAAGCATTTTATCATGCCCTTTTTCCTAAGGAACAAAATGGGTGAGCTCTGTTTTGAGTAAATAATCAAAGAAGTCAAAGGAATTTGATCTAAGTGTCCAGAGATCAAGAGCTGCAGTGGCTGTATCTCCCTCATGTTCCTGTGATAGGATTAAGTCCATGCTTTTATATGGATGAATGGAGAGAAAACTGATGCAGAGAAAACTGATGAAATGGGTACGTTTTGGTGTGTTTTTCTTATTTTCAACAATAACAAACTACTTAAGATCAGAAGTAAAAATGTTTACAAATGTTTACAAAATTCTCTGTTTTCTTGAAGAACAACCACAGAATACAAGCTTAGAAGCTATTTGCTTTTTGTTGAATATTTGCAGTTCTGGAGTCTGAACCTTGCTTCACAAATACATAGAAAATCTATGCTGAGGAAGGAAACATGCCTGGGAAAGAAGCAGCGAGTCCCCGTGTCACTGCTTCAGGTGGAGGATCATGGCTGCACAGCCTGTGACACCTCACAGATCATGGTGCCTCCCACACAGCCGGCTGTGGTTTAGAGGAGTTTGGAATTCCCACAAAGCTTCGCTGCCAGCAGCACCTTCCGCAGGTGGCAGGAAAGGACCTTCAGTGACCTGCTTCACACTAAGCAAGTGGTCTTTAACTGTACATGGCAGTATGGGAGTTAATTTTGAAATGTACTTGTTTTCAGGAGTTACAAGTATTAATCACCCAGTACAGGTAAACTGGCTGAGCACTCTAGGCCAGCAACAGCCACCCAGCTCTGCGCAGCCTCTACAGCACAGCAGAAAAATACCCAAATAAGGACTATTTGAGTGACCTGGTTAGGTACATGAGAAACACACTGTGTCTAGTTGAACTGAGCCTCTTTAAACAAGCAAGTCTTTAATTCTGAATTATATCCTAGCAGGAAGAAAAATTGAAGTAAGCCAGCAAAGTACACTCTCCATTGAGAATAGCAGGAATATACTGCCAGAAACTGGGAATGCATTTGCCAGGTAGTACTAAAAAATAAAAGCAATCTTGTGCTTTACCTGAGCACTTGAAATCCATTTGGTTTTTATATTATTTATAGCATATTCCTTCCCTTCATCCCTGTCAGATTTCACAATTTCTACTCATGAGTAGAAAGCATTTGTAATTTGACTACTATCATTAAAAAAATACTCATCATGGTATCACTGAATTTACAACAAATTACAAATTTATTTACTCAAGCATGTGAAAAAAATACTATTCAAATCAGTTCATGCTGCCACCCAAGCAATCACTTGGGATGCAATGAGAGAGGATTACATTGCTAATTTTATCTCCAAGGTGATTCTTAAAGCATCTGGCCCTTAAGATTGTCTCCCTTGTTTGATCTTTCTTATCTTACACATGTAGCTCCCTGTACATTTCATATGAACTACTGATGAAAACACGAGATGAAAAAATTCTTTCAAGTAACACATAATTGCAAATACTTGAATTTATTTTGTAGGTATTCTTTTGGGATTCATTACTCCACAGACATGGTGCTCCGTTTTACTAATTGAGGCGCAGGCCTCCCAAAAACACGTCTCTAAGAACAGAAAGGCCAGAGAGCTGGCCAAGTCTGGATTACTAAAGTATCATCTAGTTTATCTTTTTGTTATCTATTTAAGAGTACTGCCACACTCTATTGGCAAAAGCATTAATAACTACATCCAAAATTTACTGTCCTTTATTTGAAAAACATGCCATATGCATGTCTGCCTTTCCAACTCCAAACGGGAATGACTGAGCTGAGGGCTTTTAAGGGGAAGTGAGGGTCTGATGATTAGAGATAGGGTGTAACTGCTACAAAACACAAAAAGTGCTGCCAAGGAGGAAGTCTCTTTCCATTGCTGGTAGCACCTACAGAAGCCATCCTCCCCTGCTCTCACTGGGGGTCTTCTCATTCCCTGACAGGGTACGTCCTGGCCAAGGTTACACCCCACAGGGTTATTTTGCAGACGCTGTCAGAAGAGCTGGATTACAGTCCTACTGCCCGTACAGTCCCACAGACTCTGTAGTCCATAGAGCCCTACCTCAGGAGCTACAGGTTGTTGCTCTGAAAACTGTCGGCGCCAGAATAGTCACCCCGGAGGGAGCTGGGCAGCTCCCACCCCTCGGAAGCCCGCAGAGCTTGGGGGGCAGCAAAGGGGTCTGTGAGTGTCGGCTGTTGAATTTTTAAAGGAGGGGGCCTCTACTCTGGATGTCACCGAAGCAGCGAATGTCGCACTGCCGGAGAGCTCAGCCACTTGCTAAGGAAGCGTGTTTCAGTCTTTCCTGCCCGTGCCGAGCACACTGTAGTCGCTCACCTCAGCCGGGGGCGGGCAGAGGCAGCAGCGGCCCCCGCCGCTGTCCGCACCCGCACGGGCAAGGCCTGCGGCCGAGGGAGCGCCGGGGCGGGCGGCCAGGCAACCCGGGGTGGGGTAAAACGGCCGCTGCTCCGCGGAGAGGCCGCGCAGTGCCAGGCCCCCGCCGAGTGTGACGCGCTGCCATGGCGACGGGGGCGGGCCCCGGGGGAGCGGCAGGAGCGGGCCGACCCGGACACTCCAGGGGAGAAGGGGATGAGTGGGGCGCGGGGCGCTGCTCCCCGCAGGGGAGGGGGAGGGGGAGGGGGAGCGCCGGACCCACCTGGCTCCCGCCGCATCCGGCCACCGCTCCACCGCCCGGCATGACGAAAGGAGGCGCCATGCCGGGCGCATGCGCTGCGGAGCGGGAGAGGGCAGAGGGGCGGGCGGTGGCGCGGCTGCCCCTGCCCCTGCCCCCTCGGTTCCTGGCGCGCCCGCCAGCGGAAGTGTTCTCCGTGTGGCGAGAGGCCGGGCGAGAGGCGGCCTCTGTAGCAGGCAGCTTCTCGCCGAGGACAGATGGCCGAAGGAGAACCGTCTGCCTCATGAGAGCTGCAGCCTTACCCCGTTTTTAGGGATTACTCGTTTCCTTCTAAATGAGAGATGGGTGAGGGGTCGGTGTCCCCTCAGCCGGGCCCTGAGCCTCCTGCAGCTGCCACACACTGAGAACTATGCGAGTAATGAATAAATTACTGTCATGGTTTAAAGTTTTAGTGTCATCGTGAGTCATTGTTTCATCTTAGTGGTTAACACTTGGGGTATTAACTGAAAATTTTTAAAATAGAGTTTATTCCCATACAGGTAAATGGTGCTGACAGATGATGGGGGCTGTGCCATTTACCCCCTCTGCTCCTGCTGACTGCTCTGTTGGTTATCATAGAATCATAGAATGGTTTGGGTTTGAAGGGACCTTAAAGATCATCCAGTTCCAACTCCCCTGCCATGAGCAGGTACACCTTCCACTAGACCACATTATGCACGGCCCCATCCAGCCTGGTCTTGAACACATCCAGTGATGGGGGAATCCACAGCTTCCCTGGGCAAACTGTGCCAGTGTCTCACCAACATCAGAGTGAAGAACTTCCTAACTTCTAAATCTCCTCTCTTTGATTTTGAAGCCTTGTTCATTCTCTACAAGCCCTTGGAAAAAGTCCCCCTCAGCTTTCTTGTAGACCCCCTTCAGATACTGGAAGGCTGCAGTAAAGTCTTCTCTTCTCTAGGCTGAACAGCCCCAGCTCTTTCAGCCTGTCCTTGGAGGAGAGGGGTTCCAGCCCTCAACGTGGTTGTGTTACATCTTACTTGTCAAGAGCTTATAGTGTCAGCAGTGAAGAGATGCCGAACAGACACCAGTTGGGGTTTTGAGAGGCTTAGTTAAAGGGGCTTTTTTAGCATTTTTAGCAGGCATAAAAGGTAGTTGGGTCTTGGACACAGAATAAGTTTGTAATGGTTTATTTTAATACTAGATTTGAATACACAGTTCCTGATTAAAGGAATTGTAAGAGCTGTAAACCTGTGTGTCATGTTAGTGTGCTAGGCTGAAACATCTGTCTGCCGGATAATAAGGATATTTTTGGAGTGAGTGTCCTTGTAACTCACTTGTGAAGTTGTGATTTTCCAAATACTCGCAGATTTTTAACAGTATTATGTATCAGTCTCATTAGCCACAGTAGTATGTTAGCTCATAGAATTAGTGTCTCTAGTACATCATATAAATCATTGCTAGTGTTTATGTGTTTTTAATATACTTTTCTGTAAAGATAAAAACAGATTTGGGAACTTAGTGGAAATGTTGAAGAAACCTGTCACTCCTTTTCTGCTAAGTTAAAGGAGTTGTCAGCATAGGAGAGATGGAGCTTGCTGCTTAAAATGTGTCAGTCATATTAGTACTAAGGTTTCTTAAACAAGTCTTGTTTTTTGACATCATTAGTATACCACATTTCCTACAATACCTGTGATTTCTAAACAGGCAAAAAAGAAAAAAAGGCTCTGTGACACTTAACCTCTCTCTCCCTCTAAAAGACTCAAATGCGGTTTCCCTTTCCATGTGTACCTGTCAGAAACTGTTGCTGAAGTTTACAAGTTTCATTTTTAAAATTACCTACAGGACACACATTTAGTGTTCAATCCTGCTGAGTCTGATTGGTGCCTTTGACATCAATTACAATTCTCATGTGTTTAGGTTTTTGCTGGCTCTGGGCTGGAATGCTGAGCATGACTCGGAGCCTGCTGTGTGATAGCTGTTCCCAAAATTTGTGTTTATCATTACATAATTACATGAATAAACAAACTTTCCTGTGTGCTTCAAGAAAGACCTTATAAAATTCATAGAAGAAAGCATAAAGTTTTTTGTTGTTGTTGTAAAAATACAACCACAGAGGTGTACTGTACTTAGAAGCTAAACATTGGCTTTCCTCCTTTCTGCGTGAAATAAGGAAAAATATTAGGTTTCCCCACACCAAGTCCTTGGTCCACCTCATGGTGCAGCTGCACAAATGCTTGTGCCGCTACAGTGGTGCAGAGGGAGCAAGTCTGTCTCTTGTCACCACTTGTCTCAGCAGAGTCAGACATCAAGGGCACCATTAGGACTCTGGAACAGAGAAATCCATGCTGCAGGAACACTCCAAAATGTCTCATTTTGAAGGATACAGGTTTTTTTTTTTTGTTTCAGAGAATGAACCAAAACAGGGAGAAAACAAGAGTGAGCAGAATTCCAGATACAGCTGGGAGGTTTTTTTGCTTAGTCAGAGCAGTCATTTTTGCTTAGTCAGAGCAAATATATAGAATATAGGGAGTGAAACAGAAAGACACTTTTCCAGGACAAAGTGTGAATTCAAGTTTAACGATAATCCAAGGAACACAATGACATTCTTTAATACTGTAGGGCTGACTTCCAACTAAAATGGAGTAATCCCAGTGAAGCTGAACCTGCCTACCCCAGATCTGAGTTTTACTGGTTTGATCTGACAAACCTTACCTGACAGGAACTTATTTTAGATCAGCACATGCCACCTTGTGGCAGAGTAACATGATGCATCTGTTCTTTTTTCAACTCTGAAACTTTATTAAGGTTCTGCCCTCAATTCATATTCCCGGAGTGTTGTGGGGGCAAGATGGGTATCGTCTGTGGATTTCCTGCACTTCACCTCAGCAGTTCCTGTGTAGCGTGGAATTCCCACCCGTGCAACGTGGTGGTAATTTGCGCCATGCTATTAGGCCACTATAAAACATGCTTTTTCAGCAAGGTGTTTCAATTCAGAGCTAGCAGCTAGGTGAAGAATAACTATACAGGGATAATCCCTCAAGTAAGGTATTGTAAAGAATATGGAATGTTTACCTTTTACCTTTCACCTTCATTTCTGTATCCAAATTGTTTGTGGTCCTTTCGTCTCTGTGCACAGGCACTGGATTTAAACTCTTTATTTCTCTTGTTTTCTAACATCCTACTTGCTCACTGGAGATAGCAGCATTCTTTTCCAGCGTAAACACAGCCTTTACAAAGATGATTTTGGTTTTCACTACAAGCCTTTCATTTACACTGCTTATGCAGTACAGGCACATCATGCCCTGTACAATATCTGCCTTGTTTGCGATGAACATCAGTGCAATGGGAAGGGAAAAAAGCACTATGAGGGATAATCAGCAGATGTAATGAAAGAATGCCAATAGCAAGAGAAAATAGCTGGAGAGGCTGCTTCTGGGGTCAGACAAGTCCTCAGTGGAATGTGGTAATGCCATTGTGAGTTTGGAAAGTGGATCCCAAACACAAGCAGGATTGTTTGCGGAATCACTGGAACCGGTGTATCTTCTAGACACTGAGTATTTTGCCAGAAGTCATTCACCTTTTCAATTTTCCACCTGTTACTGGAGAAGGCCTCCTGCCACAGGTTTCCCAAGACATTTTGTCTGGTAGTGTGTAGGTGACACCTCCCACTCATCCCTCCTGTCCTCTGGCATACAACAGCATGAAGATAGAAACCCCTCGCTGTGAGCTGGGTTTAGTTTCAGAGCAAGATGAGTGCAGCAGCTGCAATTCTGCTTCCTATCGTGCCCATTTCATGTCTTTTCATTTTGCTTTGCATGGCTTTGGTTCCTCTTTCTTCTAAAAAGATGCAAGTGTTTCTCTGCTTGTTCTGTGTTCTCTGCTTTGCGCTGTTCTGTAGAGGTTTCTTATTCTCACTCTTTTGTGTTTGTTTTTTTTTCAGTTGGCTTTTTGATGGGATCTTGTGTTGAATTTCCTTCCACGCACCTTTTTATTTTTTATGTGCTTTACATTTGTTAGCCTCAAGGATGGTAAAGAAATAACTTTGCAGTGGGTACAGGTGTAACCTGCTGCATTTATTTCAGTAATCTGCTTCTGTCATTCATCTGTGTAACCATTTTACTTTCCAAAACAAATACCTACATGTTTTTTTTTCATTTTATAAAGCCTGTAATGGTTGAAGTTAACATGCAGTTCTATAGTGGCAAATTTATATAAGCTACAATGAAGGAATATAAATTTTCATAGGATAACATAGCAGCTGTGAGTTTTCAGGGAGTGAGTTTGAACCACACACTCTTACCAGTCTGCCATGAACATTAGTAAGAAATATCCAAAGTGAGATGTAGTTCATTTTGGTTGTAATTCTAGTGTTTGGGGTTTTTGTTTGTTTGTTTGTTTGTTTGTGGGTTTTTTTTATGGTTAATGTTTAGCAGTCTACAGCTTTTTCTTTTTTTCTTTAATATTATAGGTCTTTGCTTGACGAGGATTTTCAGTGACTTCTTCATTAGGTTGGATTGGAGTTTCTGACCTACTGATAATAAATGCAAGATCCCCTGTGATGCTCTCTGAAAATTCAGAATCCTAACTGTACAAAATTTGATTGGTTTCTTAAACTCAGTGGCTGCTAAGGGTGACTGTGTGCATTACAGTGGCTAATTTGCAGCCAGAATGGGTATTGTCTGTATTTCAAGATTAGAAACAATTATTAACTAATAGTTTTCTTTCCATCAAACAAGAACAATGTTGACAGAATGGAATGGCTGCTTCCTGAGGGAGATGCTGAAAGATGAGGGATTGAAGCAGTGGATTGGGGTTTTGGGGGTTGTTTTTTCTGATGTTGTTTGTTTGTTTGTTTGTTTTGGTTTTTGTGGGGTTTTTTTGGTTGAGAAATAAAGACCAACAACTAAGAAGATTAACTACTTCTGAACAAAGCATCTGGAATGGCCAAAGAGCAGAGTCAGGTAGTGAGTCAGTGTGAATCTTTTCGTTGCCCTAACAGAACAACCTGACACAAGACTGCTATAGGAAGAAGGAGACAATGTACAGCAGGAAGACTGAGCTGCAGAAGTAAAGTTTTGTGGTTTCTGATCATTAAGGAACTGAACAAAACCCAAAGAGACTTCAGAATTGAGTTCAACTTTGACAAAGAGAACTGCGGGTGTTCATAGGAATTTATTGGTAGGCCTGAAGCTGGTTGTCACTGGGAAAGGGGCAGCTCTTGGTAGATATGGAAGTACTGCTAGAGAGCTGTATCTTGAATTGTCTAAGAAGTGGGGTTGCTCCAGCTGTCTGGTAATTTGCACAAAATGTTTCATTTGGATTTTCATTAAGTTCCATCCAAATGCCTGAATAAACTCATCCCTATAAGAAGAAATTGAATGTTTGTGGAGGGGGTAGTGAGCCAGAGTCTTCATCCCTCTTACATTGTTCGCTGCACAGGAACAGGAGTAAAATATGACATGGTCTATGTCAGTGCCATCAATACTATCATTGTATCTTAAATCCTGTCTTGTGTTCAGCTACTCTGGTTTCTAGAAGGCTGTTCTACAAATAATGGTCAAATGTACATACCGTAATTCTGCCTTTCTTGATGGGGTATTTTCTGAGCTCTGTGCTACTCAAAAAGCCCATCAAAAGCCTTTAGGTAAGGGGTCGGTTTGTTTCAAACTCAGAGCATCCGCAGGCTGCTGCAAGAGTTTTTGTGGACCATCAGAGAACAAAGACTTGTAGCATACATTGTACAATAACCTCATTAGCAGAGCATAAGATCATGCATAATCACAGCACATTCAGAAAGGTGTGATTGAAATACATCTTCACCATTTGAAGGGAAAATAAGTTAACTCAGTGCATTTGTCAGAGATTGGTATATGTTACAAAAGTGGACTATTCAGATTTTGAAACAAATTTGTTTTGGCTGTGGTCTTGTCTGCCATCCATGAACACTTGCGCCAGTAAAAACAGATTTGGAAGCTGTCTGTCCAGATTTTAAACTGATGGGCATGTGTGTTCACACTCTAACGGTCAGTTCTTTGGGGTCATGGTGGACCTACTTTGTCACAACTCACTGTTTTGCAAGTGGCTTTTCTGATTTCACAGGGTTGAGTTATTTTGTTTCTAATAAAAAATACTCTGCTTTAAAATTTAATTGAACTCAAGGAAACCGAATTAAATATTCTGGGGTATTATGGAAGCAGTAAAAAGATGTTAAAAAAATCATCACTTTTCTGGAGATTATTTGCTCAGCTCTACTATTAATAATGTTTTGTTTGCCAGATTATTATCAAAAACATTTGGCAGGCAAGACTTGCTCAGGAAAGTGGGCCAGTAAAGTTGAGCTGTCATCTAAGCACATACAGAAAACCGTTGTCTTGGCATGGAAAACAGACTGTTTGCAGAAATAATAAACATGCCCTCTAAAATTATGTTCCTTCTCCTTAAAATCATGAAAGGTCACAAGACTTTGACCCTACAGAAGGAGCATAACACTTCATGAGACTTCTGTCAAAGCACATGATAAAAAATAAATACACTGTAATAAAGAAGTGTCAGTCTGATGGTTCAAATGTGCCTTCCTAACGTATCCTGTCTCCTTTCTTTAAGATGTGGTATGCATACTGCCACACAAAGGAAGCCCATCTGGAGGGAATATCAAATCAATCCATTTTCTTGACGTATCACTTGATGTAATTAACTTTTGTTTCATCTCCCAAGTAAACCTTGTAAACAATAAAATGTGTCAAAGTAGAAAAGAATTTATTGAAAAGTGTAATTTGCAAAAGTTCTTATGGTGATTCAGCTGTTGGATAGAGTCCCAGATGCTGAGTATCCATGAGGAGTAAGAGACTCATCTGGCCAAGACTTGTTTTCTTTATGAGGCCTGAGGATAGATGAGTGAGCTATAAGCACAGGAGAAGGCAGTGGCTGGCTACCTCAGCAGCTGCCTACAGCTGGAGGAGGAGCACGTTCACCACCACTGCCAACATAGCCAGAGGGCGGTAGTCTTACCTTCTGTTTGCTCTTCAGGATTTCCAGGTTTACTCTATTGAGGTTCCTCCTTCCTCCTCTGTAAAACTGTTTAAATGCTGCTATGTAAACTTCAGGCATGGGAGTGAGAAATATCACTCATTCTTGAGAGCCCAAGTAAAATAACACAGCTTTCCAGTGTCATTTGAACCTCTTCAGTGGGGACCCTCAGCCAACTGTCCCTTGCACTTTTTGTTGCAAAGCAGTGACCGACAGCAAGGTTCTGGTTATAGTGGCCATAAACTAAGATAGTTGCAGATGTAGCCCTGCAAAACTTTGTCTGGGGCAGTCTAGCATCAGGCAGTATTTACACCAGAGAACTGAGATGGAGGAACCATAGGACCTTTTCACTTGATAAATACTACTCTTCAGCGGCCTGCAAGTAAAAGGCTGATTCTAAGCCTGATTGTACCATAGCATCTCTGACTGGGACCCACTTATCACAAAGAGCTGTTGCCACTAAGAAAGGGAGGTAGCTGAGGATTCAGAAAACAGAGTATTTGAGTTATAGGAGGAAACTATATTTGAGTTACAGGTTGCAAAGGAGAATCTCCATTGACTACACTGGGAAGCAAGGAGAACCAGTGTTAGTACGTGTAAAGGAAAATAGGCCCTGAAGATGATTAGCTAAGTTAGAAGTTAGAGAAGAATAGGACATTCTAGTATAATGGAAGATTAATAGAATTCAGGTGCTGTAGAATAATATCTTAAGACCATGGGAATGCTTCTCATTGTCCACTGTGTAGCCCTTACCATGGCTGGCTTAAAACTCGGTCCAGCTGAGTGAATAATGGTTATGAATAGATCAATTTTCTATTATATGTAAGACATGATAATAGATGGGTAGTTAACATAGGATAAGCATTTTATTAAAGGTTAACTATTTTTAAGTAAGGTATAGATCAAGATAAATTGAGAGAAGGGAACAACTCAGGTCTTTCTTAGAATTCTAATGGTGAATGTCTGAAGATAAGATTCTGTGAGGGCCTGAATATCACTGGTCTGTGACATCTGAAGAGGAACTAAAGCAAGACGGTGAAGAATGGCTGAAGATTAGTAATGGACTGAGAACTGAGAGTTTGGGAAAAACACAAAGGACTTTTAAGAAGAATATTGATTGCTTAATATTGTGCTAAGAGTATATATATGTGTTGAATTTTGTAACTCCTTTGCCACTCACTGAGGTGATGGCCCAACTCTGAGTTGTTAAATAAAGGAAACCTAGAGTAACCCACTGTATGGCAAAATCCTTTAACAATAGGTTAACTTCTGTTAATAAACACCTTCTTCCCTCCCCTAGTTACTTGCACAGCTATTTCATTATACTCTTCCAGCTGCCTCTGTTAGTGTTTGCTCACATGCTACCTACTACTTACACAGACACAGCAAGAGGGCTTTTAGCTCGTAGCTCAGGTGCAGTAGCAGTAGCTGCTTCTGCAACAGAATGGAGATCAGCATGAACCAAATCTGGAGAGGAGCAGGGTAAGCACTGTGCCTGGGCCTGCCCTTTGTTCCATACTGTCACAAGTGTATCGGTGTCTAACTGAGCTAAATAATAATAATAATAATAACAGCAAAACAAAACAACAACAAAAAAACAGTCAGGAAGGCGGAACACCATTTTTAAGGTTTAGATTTGTAGTTAATGCTGTTGGGCCTCCTGTGCATTTTATGAAGGGACACAACTCAATGTCATACAATCATTAGCCCTTCCTCTGGCATCCCCATAGTTCAGATAAAGCAGAAGTGATTCCCCACTGCCTTCTTCAGTTGCCACGGTCTTCCTCTCATGTACAGCACAAAACCAGCCAGATGATCCCTGTTTTGTATCTCCACCAGTATAGCTTATACATGTGCAGAACATAAAGATACTTAAATTTAGAGAGATTGAGCTCTCAGCTTGCTGAGGGTGAATGTGCAAGTATTTGGCTTTGGGTTCATCTCCCCTCCATGAAACGGCTTAATTTAGAAGAAAAATAAAAAAAAAAAAAAAAGAATCCTCATTTTCTGGTAGTTTAGATTCTGTTTAGTTATAACTCACAAGCCTAAAACATAAGAATTAAGTTCAGTAGTTCATAAATTTTACAACATGCAGCACATGCTGTTGTAATCTGTACTGCACATAATCTATATGAAATATTAACACTGATGTCTAAACAAAGTACAAAGTCACTATAGGCAATCTTAAACCTCAGCTGTACAGTTTTTCTGAAGTACTTTGGTTATAGATGTGATTTTTCACCCTCCTACCCTCATATGGTATTAATTCAATTGTTTTATATGTTATACATGCATAAGAACCAGGAGGGATTTCCTTAAAAAACACACATCGAGGATAAAAAGGGTGGTGTTTATAAAAATGTCAAACTCAAAGGCTCTTCCATAACTTCTTAGAGAATTGCTATCATTTCAGACTCAAAAGCCAGTCATTCAAGAAGTCCTCTGGAGAGAAAAGCTAACCCTGAGTTTCCACTGATGAGTTACTAGTCTGATCCCGCAGCAGAGCAGCAACAGCAAGCATGCTGAAAGAAGACCAGAGAAATCTGTACATTGTTTATAAGATCCAAAAAGGGCTGTAGGATGGTTCAGTTCCACAGTATGTAGCCCTTGATCACTCTTGTTTGGTTTGTGCTTAGAAGCTCAGAATGAAGCAGCTCCGAGTACAGTGGAGTTGACATTCCTGCAATGGGCTGTTGCTGCAAGGTGTTGACAAGTGAAGTTCTCTGTCACAGATGAGCTGTTGCTCTTCCACAGGCAGAGTGGCAAATGAGAAATCATTCAAAGATGTAGGGTTGTCATATGTCTCTGACATTTAGCTGCAGGTCTAAGTCTGTTCTGGAAGGCAATGCTGAATCGCAAGATGAGATGGGAGAGCTTTCAGAGTCTTTGGGTATGATCCCAGTGGTGACTCACTAGCTTACTCCCTTGTAATCAAATAAAATGCCAGCAATATATAAATATATGTAGGAGAAAGGAAGTTCATGTAGGAGCTTCAAAACAGCAAAAGCCTTTGAAAACTGCTATCTCAGTTAAAAATGTGATGTCCCTGGGAATGACTGTTGTACAGAGATCTTCTGAGGCAGAAGATTTTGATAGGAGGACCAAAATTACTTGTCATGGTTGTTGGGGGGCAGGAATTGGAAAGAGAGCAAGCACTGTGGTAATGCTGTCTGAAGCTTCACCCAGGTGAGGTGATGTGCAGTTCTCATGTAAGAAAGAGAAAGCAGAAGCAGGATCTGGAGGGGGTTTGAGGAGATGCTCCCTCATATTTCTCTGCGTCCTGTTTTCTGTGCAGCTGAAACATGAGCTCTCAGCCCCAGCACAGGGAGGCCCATGGAGGTTCCAAGACAGGAGGTTCAGTGCTGAGCTGGAGTGTGTGAGTACATATGTGCTGTTTTGTAAAGGGTGTTGGTGATCTCCAAGAGCCAATGTCCAAACTGTTGGATGTACAGGTGTATTGTTATTGCCAGTTACATACAAAACCTTCTCAAAACCAATGTTTCTTATTATTTACTGTCATTGCTAAAATTGCAGCTTTTGTGTGCTAATGTTGCCATTTCTTGAAATGTGTTAAGTAGAATTTTCTCTTTTTGAACAAAAACAAACAAATAAAACAAAACCAAAACAACAACAACAAAGGTGTTTTGATGGAACTTTATTTTGGATGTAAAGGGAGTAAACATGACCTGCAGCTGATTTTTCTGAGTAAGCCAAGGGCCTAATTCCCTTACTAAAAATGGTGGAAAGATGTGTATTGACAGTGTCATACCACTGAAACCATCTTTAATATTAAAGCATTTGCACTTTTATTTCCTGTTGACTTTGGTGTTCAGCACTATTGCATAAGTACAAGTGCCAGGCTGCTGGGAGGCTTTCAGGCTGATGTGGCTCTCAGTGAGAAGTGTAGCAAATCTGTAAAAAACAGCTGTAGAAACAGAGACAAAAGGATCAGTCCCCACCAACCACTGCCCAGCTCTGTGGTTTTGGGGCCCAACCATATCCTGCTGGCATTTCTATGCCTGCCTTGCTGGAAACGTGGTGTTACTTTAAGTTTGCTCTTCTGTGATGCTGCCTCTGTTCCACAGGCTAGTATTTAGTAATTAAAAGCTAAGCTATTCCCTCTTCTCTTTTCCTCTGTACTAATATTCTTTCTATTCTACAGTTTCCTCTTTTTTTTTCCCCAGACGTTTTAATTGCAAACTGAGTGATTGTCAACTTGTATTTAAACACGATAAAACCAAACTGGTGCCCAAACGTCTTCCCGCTCTGCAGATCCGGCACTTTGCGGTTGTCGGGGTGAGGATGCAGTGGGAACAGGGACGGACAAATCCCAGCACATCGTACTCGAAGCCTCCTGGGACTCACGGAGTTGTCCCAGCCGGTGGAGCGCCGGCCCGGTAGTGCCGGTGGTGCGTTCGGTCCCCCGGTGCCGGCAGAGGGCACCCGCGCCTCGGGTTGCAGCCCGGTCCCCGCCGCTTCCCCCTGCGGCTTGCAGAGGTGGGGGATGGATCTAAGACAAGGGAAAGGCTAAGAAAAGAGTCAGGGGGAAGAGCTGTGGAGCAAGGCAAGAGGGATACAGAGCCGCATAAAATCAATCCATCTGTAGTTCAGGCAGGTAACTGTCAGTAGATTCTTGGAGTTTCCTATCAGAGTCCAAAAATCTGCAAGTGTCATAATAGACGGAATGCAAAATCGTTTAAACTTCTTAAGTTATGGCCATATATGGGTTTGAAATTTAGTACTGGATAGAAATTTGCCAGATCTGATGTGAGAATTGGAGTGTAGACAATATAAAAATAAGTTGTCGTTTCACCTGAAGTGGACAGCAAGTCTCCTGGTGACTTCGGTGTGAGCCAGGCTTTCCCACACAGACAGAATGCTGCAGCATCAGAGACCTTAAGTCCTTCTGAGAATCCTGGTCTGCTCATGCAAGGAGAATAAGAGACCTAAAGCACAGTGCAGGTTTTTCTTGGGAAAGGCCTGTAGGGTCAGATGGAAATCAGAAAACATTATGCTTTCATTAAAGTTATAAGAATATTTCAATATTCTATTAAATTTTATTATTATTATTAAATTATATTAATAGAATATTAATTTATTCATACAGCTAGTTCCCTTTGTACGAATGATGAAGGAATTATTTTCTCACACCTTCAAGGGGTTTTTCAAGTTAACAACTGTAGAAAAAATTACCTTTTTCCCTCTTCCATCCTAACCTAAGTGAATCTACAGGATGAATTTTCCATAGGTATAAGTATCACAATGTAGGGAGTTTATTAGTGTCCAAAGACACTCGGCGATATGTGCTGGGGAGGGTCACTGCAGGGAGCAGAATAGGAATAGCTGGAATAGGCAGAGCTGAGGAGATAGGCATGTGTTCCCCACCTGCCTCAGTCCCCCCACCCCCGGACTTACAGCAAGAAAATTAGTCTTGACTTTGCCTATAGTCCTCTGTGACCTGGGTTGGTTTCGGAGTAGGATGCACTAAGCAAAGCCCAGGACCAAGGAGTTCTACAGAAGATGTGCAGGATCTTCATGAAGGTTGGATTACAGCATTGGAGTGTGTGGAGGATTTTGGCCAGGATACTTGTACTCGTGGAAGTTAGGGAGCTCCCTGCAGTAGGAAGTGGCATGCATACCACACCGTGAGCCCATGTGCATACACCTGCAAACATGTGCTGTTGGCTTCCTGCCATCTCTCCTGAAAATCAGGTTTCCTTAAACCCAGATCCCGTTCCCATTGAACAGGGATGTTCCCTGTTCCCATTGAACTGGGGATGAAATGGCCACAAGTGTCATCTCTTTCAGGACCAAACCTTGTTTCAGTTTGGTTGAGTTCAGTGTATTGGCATGAGGCATGCAGGTTTCTTCATGAGCTAGGATTCCCTACTGAGATGAAGGCGAGGAGAGCAAGCCCCTGCCTGGTTGCTTGCATCCCTCACACTGAGCACAAGTACCTCTGTTGAATATCTCATCTACTGATATATGGCCAAGAATCCTAAACCAGGTTTTTAAGAATCTGTTGAATCTTAGCCAAGCTACAGAGATTAAAACAAATAAAGACTCTCAGGAATGTAAACAGCATACAGAAATCCTAATCTGCATGGCACAAATTTATTTAAAAAAAAAATATTAATTCTAGCCTGCGGTGGTAAATCATACCCAGTTTCTGAGTGTCTGATGTCTGGGAACCCACACCTCTTTAATTGCCTTCTGCCATTAACACTCCTCATGGAAGGTTTCCCTGATTTGCCTCAGTCCATAGGAGTTAAAGTTGCCACGATGGCAGGTTTCAGCCACAGCGGATCCATTGGCCTGTCAGGTGGAATATCTGCAGCAGTCTGCATCGCAAAGGAAAACTTCAAAAAATAGAAGCCATTTAGGAGATTTCAGGCACCTGAATATTGATTAAAAAAACATTTTTGTTAAGTATGTTTATTGTTGTGATTTTCTTCTTGGTGAGCCCAGGCTGCAGAATTCTCCAGTGCCAGGTCCATTAATTTCTACAGGAATGGGAAGAGATTCTTTTCCTAATCCCTGTTGTTAGAGACACTTTAATGTTTTTGTACTCATGTTTTAACACAATATACATGTACAAATCAAAAACTTCTTTAAGAAATAAAGTACCAGAAAGGAACCCTTCACTTAATTGTTTTATATTATTTGGCATTTAATGGAAGCTGTTTTATGTAATTGGCTCTCTACCTTAAGTAGCTGTAGTGGTGCTTGTGAGAGACTGAGAAGTAAGATTTAATATATTTTAGTATATATAAAACATCTTGTTATGTTTTAAGTAAAATGTTTCAATTAGCCTTTATTGTGTCAAATGACTTAAACATCTCCCTGCTGATCTATAAACCCAAACTATCCAGATCTGACATAGCACTCAAGAATTAGGAACCAAAATTGACGGGAGGCTAACTGTAAAACAGAAGAACATAGGGATTTTATTCTGTTTCTTCACTTTACTTTTAAAAATTGAAGGCCCCAGCCCTGAACAGATGTAGTCATTAACTTAGTTTTATGAACTATAAACAGCCCCATTCCAGTCAGTCAGCTGTGCACACAGTGAATAACCTCAGTACACATTGAAGTGTTTACAGCATGGAGGCTAATGTGGTATCATTAAGGGCATCCTTAATTTTGCAACAGATTCAGGCATTGCTTGAATTGCAATTAATACAATAATACTAGGACAAATCAGTGCTTTCTGTCAGAAACTCATTTAGTGTCTAGAAATGGGCAGTGCAGCCATAGGTGCTGTTTCAGACTTGAGTGTAACTATTGGCTGAACCAATGCATCTGTGTTTAACTTACCCTTTTATCTATCTCCTAACTGCCATTGCAAACCACACCTCTTACCTATGGTTGCACATGTGCATCTCTGTATCCATAACTCCGTTTGTAGTCATGCTATGCAAGATCAGTTTTGATGCGAAACCCTGGACTGGGGGATTTATACTGTAGCCCAAGGCCAATGCGCACTATCACACTGCTTTTTGATAGCAGCTGCTGGCTGGAGAAAGGGGGTTATATATGCTGTCAACAAGGGAAAGTACAATTGCACTCATTTGTTAGTTGGGACACTGCTTTTAGGGGCTACAGCCACCGTGCTTTTGGCAGTGCTCTTGAAGGAGCCTCTGAACCTACAGATCTCTTCATAACTAAAAACCAGTTCACAGAGGGAGAGGCTATCCCAAGAAATACTGTCCAGCCTGAAATCTAATCACATTTGTGGCTACTTACTGGTTTGTATTTCCAAGCATTGCATCCTTTGTCTGTGAACTAGGGGAAAAAAATAAAACTAATAAATATATGAAATTATAAAATCCTGAATGTATTTTAAAAACGAGAAATGGAGGGAGAGAGGCTTTCATAGTGTGTGTCTCACTGTGCTTTTTTGGCGTTCTGCAAAAACAGAAAAAAAGAATGCCGGGAAAAGGGTGTTACTGTCGAACAGATGGGTACGTGGTTGCACATGACAGAGGGGGAGTGTAACCCTCAGGTCTATCTTGTCCCCACTGCTGGTGATGGGGAGGGTGATTGCTTATATGGGGAGCCTCCGATTTTGCGGGCTATTCTACTGGATATAATTTAAATGTATTCTGACAATAGCAGCTTTAGGAATGGTTTCCTTACGCTTGTAAAACTCTGGAAGAAACGGGGAACACCTAGTTTGTGAGAGCAGTTGGAGCGTGTGTAGCAAGAAGGATGGGTGATGTACCTCGCATGGCAGGGAAATAAAGGGACTGGGGCGCAGTTCCCTGCAGCCCTCGCTCGAACCTGATTGCATCCTCTAAACGTGTCTTTCAAAGATAATTAGTCAAACTGTCTGATGAGGCCAGGTGTTTGCAGAAAATCATTTTTAATGGGATACGTGTTTAAATGCTGATGAAGCTTTACTCAGCCATTAAACATAATGTATTACTCAGAACTGAGCTATTCCCTCAGCCCTAATGCTCCTTCCCAATTAGCCTGTGATGTCACGTTTTCCACTCTCTTCGTACCACTTTGTGGATTTCCTGAATATTAAGTACTATGAGAAGTGAGCGAGTCGGAGATTACTGGGACCGTTCCCTCCCTCGGATGCCCTGCAGTCGTGGGAAGGGCAGGGGCTGCGGAGATGATGATCCCGCAACGGTGCGAG
>JAAGNO010026603.1:49690-60289 GCA_033439905.1 Ceryle rudis | reverse complement strand
TTGGAAATGGCCTTTAAGATGATCAAGTCCAACCATTAACCCAGCACTACCAGGGCACCACTAAACCATGTCCCTCATCACCACATCTCCATGGCTTTGAAACCCCTCCAGTGATCATGGGGACTCCATGGGCAGCCTGGGCCAGCCCTTAACCCCTTCAGTGAAGAAACCTTTCCTCAAGTCCAGCCTAAACCTTCTGTGGCACAACGTGAAGCTGTTTCCACTTGTTCTGTTACTTGTTTCCTGGAAGAAGAGATGTTGGTCTCTCCCCACCTTGCTACAGTGTGATGGGGCATAAGATCACAACCTCGCTGAAACACACAATGCCTTTCAGCACACTACTGTCGGAAAATAATCGCCACGTTTGTTTCTACGCTTCCTCCTTCGGGAAGAGGATCAAAGGATGCCTGTGTGAGGTGCACGTGGCTGATGGCCACGCTTCACACCCATGGCGCACGTCAGCCCTGCCACCCACGTGCTTTCACATTTTCCAGCTCTTTAATATTTATTACCTCTGCTGTTTGCTGTTACTCATCAGCTGTTCTTGGCCAGAGGAAAGGTACTGATGGGTTCCGATGCGCGGACGGACTCTGGTCTTTCAGGGGGCCTGTTAGGTGCAGCAGTAGAAGCAGCAGCCTTGCAGACAGGCACACGCTGCGCTGCCTCTGGGCATTGCAGTCTCCTGGGGGAGAAGGGGGTGGGGGGAGGCATTGGGTACAAGAGAATCAAACGAGTCCACCCATCTACTTGCAGTGGCTTTTCAAAGGCCACAAGACCTTGAAGGACTTCAAGGGGGTTATAAGAAAGATGGGGACAGACTTTTGAGCAGGGCCTGTTGGGACAGGACAAGGGGTGATGGTTGGAAAGTAAAAGAGGGAGATTTAGACTGGAGAGAAGGAAGAAATTGTTGACTCTGAGGGTGGTGAGAGCCTCGCCCAGGTTGCTCAGAGAGGTGGCCAATGCCCCATCCCTTGCACCATTCCAGGTGAGGTTGTATGGTTCTCTGAGCACCCTGCTCTAGTTGCAGATGTCCCTGCTCAGTGCAGGGGGCTTGGACTAGATGACCTTTAAATTTCCCTTCCAACACAAACAATTCTATGATTCTATAATTCAGGATGTAGTAAGCCATCAGGAGAGGAGACACAGCACTTTTTGGAAGGTAAAGGAGCCCTTACCTCAGCATTTTTATGCTGATCCCTGCAGAAACACCCCTTTCCCCCTCAGCATGCTTCGAAAGTTCACATGAGCATCCTTTCCTGCTTTATTTGCAGTTATTTTACAAGTCTCCTCCCAGCCTTGTGATTAACCACAAGCCTGCCAGCAGCTTTGCCTGCTTGCAATATTTCTTCCAGCTGCTGGGGGCTCGGGGGCTCCCAGTAAGGATATAATATAATGAAGCAAGTCAAGCTATGCAGGAGCCTATGGGTGGCTGCACTTGCAGCTGTTTCACTTAATAGGTAACTCCTAATTAAGACTGACTCTAAATAACATGACAAAGAGGACTATTTTCTAGTGGTCATGTTCAGGAGAAGAAACAGCCCAGGTATGGTGTTACCCAGTATTACAGTAATTTTTCTTTTTGCCTCCTCTACTAATTTAAGAGGAGCTTTCTGCTTGGAGCTTAATAAAAGTGAAGCCACCTGACCATGTCCTCACTCCACCACCCTCCTGGTACAGCTGGATCTTCTTGTGCCGGCGAACAGTTTATCCAAGCAACACAAATGTGGTCACAGGAGCTTTATACCAGTGAACAGCATCTGGGCTGCGAGGTACAGGATCCTGCAGCCCAGCCCAGGGGACTGATGTTCATGCACAGTTAGGTGCAGAAATGGAGACAGAGGTTAACTGACTGGCCTCAAGGTAGTGGGTGAAATCGGTGGGGGGAGTGTGTGTGGTTTTTAATTAGGATAGGATAGGACAGGATAGATTAGACAAGAATAGAATAGAAACATAGGATATTTCAGTTGGAAGTGACCTATTATGATCATCTGACCTACAATGATCAGCCACCTGAAGATGAGCCAGTGTGTGCTCAGGTGGCCAAGAAGGCCACCAGCATCCTGGCTTGGATCAGCACCAGTGTGGCCAGCAGAACTAGGGCAGGGATCATCCCCCCTCAACTCAGCACTGGGGAGGATATACTTCCAATACTGATTTCAGTTTTGGGCCCCTCACTGCCAGAAGGACATGGAGGGGCTGGAGCAGGCCCAGAGAAGGGCAATGGAGTTGAGGAAGGGGCTGGAGCAGAAGTTTGGTGAGGAGTGTCTGAGGGACCTGGGGTTGTTGAGCTTGAAGAATAGGAGGCTCAGAGGAGACCTTCAGGCTCTGACAGCTCCCTCAAAAGAGGCTGTAGTGAGGTGGGGGTTGGTCTCTTCTCGCAGTTAACAAGTGACAGGACAAGAGGAACCTGCGTCAAGTTGCACCAAGGGAGGTTTAGGTTGGACATGAATAAAAATTTCTTCCCAAAAAGGATTGTCAAGGGCTGGCCTAGGCTACCCAGGGCAGTGGTGGAGTCCCCATCTGTGGAGAGATTTAAAAGCCTTGTAGATGTGGTGCTGAGGATCATGGTTTAGTAGTGGGATTGGCATTAGTAGTCAATGATCTTAAAGGTCTTTTCCAACTGAAACAATTCTACAATTATCTGATTCTATTATCTTATCCCTTTGCCAACTCAGGAGATCCTTGTCTCCCTGTCTCTGCCGGATGAGCTCCTCACCTCCTTTGGCTAGCACAAGGTACATGCCTAACACAAAAAAAGATAATAAAGCCTTTTGTTTTCACACACATCCTTTGACCTCAGGATGCTTGCCCAGCCCAGCCGAACGCCTCTTGCACGCCTGACACAGCCAGCACAGCTGCCCTGCACTGCGTGGAGGGTGTTTGCATTAACATTGACTATCATAAACACTTAGACGAGCTACATCCCAAGAACACCAATAAATTGCTGAACGTATTGATCTAGATGTGACTCAGGAGACACCACTGAATAATCTCTTTAGGCACCTTCCTCTGGCTGATCCCGGGAAGAGTTTCTGCTCTCATCAGCAAAGCAGTAGAGGTCTCTTCCATCTTGCTCTTCTCCAGGGGAAGGCCAGCTTAAATGACACGTTGGGGCTATTGATTTCTGGAATGAATGAATGAATGAATGAATGGATTTTCCCCTCCTGCGCTCACACCTCCTCCCTATCCTGTGGAATAATTTAGTGGCTCTGTCATTTACTGCCCAAGTGCTTCTCCAAAGTGCAAACACGCAACCTTTCCCTGCTGGCATTGCATGCTGCCTCCAAAGCCCTTGCCTTGGCTCCTCTCTATTCTCCTGCTTTCTCTGATCTTGGAGACCATCATCTCCTGCAGGGAGGATTTAACCTTATGCAGTGAGGCAAGGATTGCAGGCAGTGGAGAAAATGGAAGTTCCATGTTCCAAGAAGGAAGGCGTGTGGCCAGAGCAGTTGGGTAAGCTCATGCTGTCTGTCAGATGCTGCAGAATTGGCTGGGAAAGGTGGTGCAACTGCCTACTGGGATGGGCCTGGAAGAGATTCCTGAACTCCAGGGATCTGGTCTTATAGAATCATAGATTTGTTTAGGTTGGAAAAGACCTTTAAGATCATCAAGTCCAACTCTTAACCCAGCACTGCCAAGCCCACCACTAAACCATGTCCCTCAGTAACACATCTATATGTCTTTTAAATACCTCCAGTGATGGGGACTCCATCACTTCCCTGGGTAGCCTGTTCCAGTGATTGGCAACCCTTTTGGGGAAGAAATGTTTTGTAATGCTCTTCCATCCTCCTCTGCCACCAACATGTTGATCCAGACCTCAACACCCCATAGGAACAGTCCCTGTGCCCTCTCCTGCCACACAGGTGGGTTCAGATTCCTTCTTATAGGTTCAAATACTTTCTTATTAGTTCAAACCTCTTCTTGTTGCTTCAAACATCTTCCTGTGTCTTCAAATCCCTTCTTTGCTAGATATGAAGGAAGGTCTTGACCTTGGCCATTGAACATCGCAGGCAAAGCCATTAACTTCCCTGAGCCAACTGAGGAGACAAAGCTCTCACATTCTTGCGTTGGGGCTGCTGTGCAGGACATCTAACACTTAGACATCTCCTGAGACACAGCAGCATGTCAGGAAGACTCTTAATTGCTGGCTTGAAGGGTGGCCCGCAGAGGAAAGTGCCAAGTCTCGATTCCCTGCAGCCGGAAATGCTTCCTCGGCCACATGGGGTGGCCAGGTGCCAGAGGGCTGGGTTACAAACACAGTCTCGTGTGGACACCCTGTTGGAAAGAAGATGCTGCAGACTTGAGTCACCTCCAGGCTATGGAGGGAACTAAGCCTCCAGCTTCTACCCACCCTGGCTAAAAACAGGATGCTGATCCTATACCTCTTAAGATAGCTTTGTGAATTAATCCCTTTCCTCTTGCTTTCCTCAAACAACCATTTCCTTTGGGAGCTAAGCAATATTTTGTGTCAAATGTTTCCCCCTCCAATGCCTCCAAGCCTCTGGGGTGGCTCTAGATGCAGTAGGAGTTTGCTCCAGTTGTTTTTTGTAGCTTTTTTTGTGGAAACTCAAGTTCGTTATGTCTGAAAATCATTTCTGGAGCCACAGAAGTAGACCCAAGTGTCTTTGAATGGGATTTTCTTCCTTACTTGAGATGTCACAAAGTGGGGAAGCTAATTTAAACTCATCATCTGTTCCATCTTTTATCAATGGAGAGAAAGAAAGATTTCCAGAAAGCCATTCATCCCATCCCAAGATACATGTCTACAACACCTCCTACAGATTTCCTGTCTCCTTCCCTCGGCTACCGAAGGATCCAGACAACTAGCTGAGATCTGATGGCTGATACCAGATGTCTCCCATCTCCTTGGCATCACTTTCCTATCAGATGCTTCTCATCTCCTGGTGACCATCTTGATATGGCATTTTGAGGACTCCCTTGCACTGGATGCACACACTTCCCCATGGAAAAGACTTGGGAGACATGGAGACTGGGGCAGTGCCAGGGACTATGCTAACAGGAAGGAAAGGATTTTCCTGGGGGAAGCGAAGTTCACACTAAAATTGAATGCATTCCCATCTGGCAGCTGGAGTAGGAGCTCCCAGAGCTGGGATATTTTGTGTTCCAGTCATCTTTTAACTTGGTCTTCTTTTTTTTTTTTTTTTTTGTGTGAAGCAATCAGCTTTGGGAAGATGACACATGTTGTGAATAGCTCTCATCTAGAATAGACCCTGTCCCATAGCTTACATGCCCTTCTGCACCCAGAGGAGTAGTCTTGCCTTTCAAAGAGAGTCCTCATGGAGGACAATCCCATGCATAATCTCCCACCTGGCTTCTTCGAGGCATCCTTGAAGAAGCTGGAGACCAGGGACAAGACTCACAGGCATCTGGGACTGTTTCAGAGGATATCAAAGATATCCATGGACTGCTGGCAGGTAGGATACAAGACACGCAGAAGACCTGTGCCCTTCTAGACCCATAGCTGGGAGGGCACTGGGACACCCAGAGCATCTTGAATGGTGCTGGGTGTCTAGTTAGGACAACCAAATGGAGGTCTTGCGTCACAGCCCAGAGGGGGAACCTCAACAACAACAGGCCACCAAGTGAGGCCAACTCCATCCTGCCACAGACAAGAAAGCAGGCTCTTCTCCTCCTCTTATTATTCATTTGTCCATCTACACTTTGCTCACAGGGAGCCATCCAGTTTATTCGCCTCACGCCTGGAGATCTTGCCCTTCCTTGGCCCTGCTGCCCACTGAATTCACCAGTTGGAAGAATCCCTTGCTGTGAGACTGACAGCAGAATCTGCATGTCCCTGCAAGCCACAGCTATCGAGACCCTCTGTCCTTACAACCTCCAGGGCTGCCCGTCCTCCTGTCACCAGCTATGCCCTTTGACAAAGATGTCAGTGTTCAGAGCTTAGAAAAGAGAAACAGCAGCATATAAAGGAGGTTTTGGAGCTTGCTCAGTAGGTTTGTAGGCAGCAGAAAGTGGTACACTGGCAGAATACATCTCTGTGAACAGCTCTCTTTATCCAGGCAGCAAATGGAGAAGGTTGTGAAGCGCGAGGGAGCAGGACAGCAGTCATGCAGTAGAGCCAGAACACTGTCCACAAAGCCTTTTTTGCTCCAGTATTGGATCAGCTCTATGAGTGAGTGCAACCTCTTTCATTTTTTTTTTCCTTAGGACGAGTTCTGTAGGAAACCAAATCTTATTCACCTTAGTTATTCGGAACTACTTATTCAACTCTTGTGCCCTGTCAACCCCACACTGAAGTTATTCATAAATAGATCCCGTTTTCCTCAACACAAGAAGGGCATGGACCTGTTGCAGTGGGTCCAAAGGAGGGCCACAAAAATGATCCAAGGGCTGGAACCCGTCTCCTGTGAAGACAGGCTGAGAGAGTTGGGGTGGTTCAGCTGGGAGAAGAGAAGGCTCCAGGGAGACCTTCTTGTGGCCTTCCAGTACCTGAAGGGGACCTACAAGAAGGATGGAGAGGGTCTGTTTACAAGGACGTGTAGCAATAGGACAAGGGGCAATGGTTTTAAATTAGAGAAAAATAGATTGGAGATTAGGAAGAAGCTCTTTACTGTGAGGGTGGTGGAACACTGGAACAGGTTGCCCAGGGAGGTGGTGAAGACCCCATCCCTGGAGGCATTCAAGGTCAGGCTTTATGAGTCTCTGAACAACCTGATCTAGTTGAGGATGTCCCTGCTTAGTGCAGGGTGGTTGGACTAGATGCCCTTTGGAGATCCCTTCCAACCCCGTGTATTCTGTTTCTATGATTCATTCTGATTCCTTTCCCATTCTGACCATTATTTTAGACATGCTTTACTCTAGCAATGGGGTGAAGTAACCTGTCCCTGGCTGTAATAAAGGGTTGAGAGACCTAAGCACAGAACTCTGGAGTTCTGGCTCCCAGGTATCACTGTTATTTACACTATAGCAATGTTAAAAGGCTTCTGCTGAGATCAGAGTTTGATTGTACCGAGGCCGGTGCACGCACATAGTAAGAGACAGTTCTTGCCCTAAAGGATTTACAATCTAAACTGACAAGGACAGAAATGCAGCAAAGGAAAGGATGTGTTATTAACAGCAGGGGACTGAGGCATTGAAAGATGCAATAAATTGCCTGCGGTCACAGAGGGAGCTTGTGGAAGAGTCAAAACTTGACCCTTGATTTCCCACCGACGCTGTCTTGTCTCAGCCATCAGGGAAGGTGCATGCCAGGAATTTGGGTGAGTCGTGAACTTCACTGATGGCTCATAGCCAAAAAACATAGCCCAGCACAAACGCCTTCTTGCCCTTGCCCCATCCTTCTTCGTGCATGACCAGAAGGGAGAAGAATAGTCCCCCCTGATACCACCACCCCTGGTGTCATCTGTCATCGTCATCCCCTGTCCAGTGGCTTTGGTTCACCCAGTGAGGTCCCCTCCAAGCTCTGTTTAAGTGGTCAAGGATGAGGCTGATAAACCAGTCCAGGCTGGCAAAATTGGCAAGGAAGGAAGGTGATGCTGAAATCGCTTTTCCTTAGGGGGAACCTGCCTGAAAGGGCAGGTTTCAGGGGACATCTGCCTGAAAGTGTGGGCCTGAGTAAGTTTGCTACACAACACTGTGCTAAGACTCTGGTGAGACCTGTTGATCATTTCTAAGGCTCTTTGGGACATGTCAAAGCATGTCCAGATTATCCCACCTGTGTATGCACATGTGCCCTACAACTCCATGTCTACATGTTTGTGGGAAAGCACATGAAGAGAAATAAATTTATTCTGTCTACTTAAGCAGAGGCTTCTACTACTCTTCTGGAAACTTGGCCTCTGACATCAATTCCTTTTCCATTAGCCTATCAAAGCTTCTTGACTCTGTGGGTTGGATTTGAACCATAGCAGTGATGCAAAGAAGATTTATACAGCTATTGTATAGATACTGAACAGTTATTCAGTGGAACCCCAAAATCTGGAGAGTTTAAAATTAGGCATGTCAGGATTTGATTTTGGTTGATAAGCACCAGTGAATATAGGTTTTTAGCTTGTCATATCCAGCCCTGTGTCTCATTTAGCTACTTGCTGTCAATCTGATCAATCCTGGCCTCAAAGTGATCCAAATTCTCTACCTGTCCAGAAATTGTAATAATCAGATCTGCAAAGAACTGTTCAGTTTGGAGGAGACCTTCAAGATCACTGAGTCCAACCATTAAACTAACTCTTACCAAGTCTACTGCTAAACCTTGTCCCTCAGCACCACATCTCCATGGCTTGGAAACCTCTCCAGGGATGGGGACTCCAACACTGCCCTGGGCAGCCTGGGACAGCCCTTGACAACCCTTTCAGGGAAGAAACTTTTCTTCATGTCCAACCTAAACCTCCCCTGGAGCAACCTGAGGCCAGTTCCTCTTGTTCTATCGCTTGGGAGAAGAGACTGACCTCCCCTGGCTCCAACCTCCTGTCAGGGAGTTATAGAGAGGCAAGCAGTTCATCTCTCAACCTCATTTTCTTCATCTCAGAAGAGACAAACACCAAAAAAATGTCAACAAAAAAATAAAACAGTGGGTTTAGCAGTTAAAGCTTTTTTTTTTTTTAACAAAAAATAAATGTCAATTCCTTTCAAGACAGCTTAGAATTCTAATGGCTCAGCCACACTTTATAGGAGGGGTAACAAAACAGAGAGATCGGTAGCACTGTATCTGCACCCCCCATGGCTATGACCCAGCATCCCAGGCCCATACTAGATATTTTGCCATCGTTACACGGGTTTCTGTTTTGAAGCCATCATCATCAGGGGTCTAGCCCTCGAACAAACATAGCTATGATGTAGGGAAACAGGGAACTTTGCCCATGGCAAACTCACCCTGCCTCCACTTGGACATAGCTGTTGTGTAACTGCTTTTCTTTCCTCGCTGCCCCAGAATCCACGCTGGATTAGAAGTGGTTTATGATATCAATAAATAGCTTACTGCTGTGGGTGCTTGCAAAGTCTGCGTGCAAGCCTTCGCAGGCAGCCACGGCGAGGGGGAATTCAAATGATCTGTCTCATTTCATCTCCTCCTTGCAGCACACCATCGCGGGAGTGAACATTCCCATGAATTATTCGTGTCAAAATCACAGAGTCCCTGCGTGCTCCCAAGTGCAAACAAGCACTTTCCTTACACAGTGTTTATGGAGCAGAAGCATCAGGTGAGGAGTGAGCAGTTTTAGGGCTCATGTCATTCATTGGGCCAAGAAAAGGAATTGGTTTTTATTTTTACACTGAGCTTTGTTCCAGTCTCTTGGGCCTCATATCACAGAATCACAGAATGTTAGGGGTTGGAAAGGACCTTGAAAGATCATCTAATCCAACTCCCTTGCCAGAGCAGGATCACACAGGAACACATCCAGGTGGGTTTTGAGACTCCACAACCTCTCTGGGCAGCCTGTCCCAGTGTCTGTCACTCTCACTGGAAAAATGTTTTTCCTTATGTTTACATGGTACTTATGTTCCAGCTTGCATCTGTTGCCCCTTGTCCTATCATTGGATATCACTGAGCAGAGCCTGGCTCCAGCCTCCTGACACTCGCCCTTTACATATTGATAAACATTAATGAGACCTTTCAGTCTCCTCTTCTCCAGGCTAAAGAGCTCCAGCTCCCTCAGCAGGGAGATGTTCCACTCCCTTCACCATCTCTGTGGCTCTGCACTGGACTTTTCCGAGCAGTTCCCTGTCCTTCTTGAACTGAGGGGCCCAGAACTGGACACAGTATTCCAGATGTAGCCTCACCAGAGCAGAGTAGAAGGGGAGGAGAATCTTTCTCAATCTACCAACCACACTCCTTCTAATACACCCCAAGATGCCATTGGCCTTCCGGGCCACAAGGGCACATTTCTGGCTCGTGGTGACCCTGCTGCCCACCAGGACCCCTAGGTCCCTTTCCCCTATGCTGTTCTCCAACAGGTCAGTCCCCAGGTATATAAAGTAATTAACTAAACATTTCAGGGTCCTTCTCTTGCCCTGAGGCCAACAGGCAGAATCTGGCTACATCCACATTATTGAACCTTCTGAGCCTTCATACCAAGGTGGGCACATCTAGCACCTGAGGGGAAAGGGATGAGCAGGGGGGGGTCCAGACAGCAGGGCAGCTACATCATAGCTGCAAACGTGCAGTGTGCTCTCATAAACCAGGAAGGACAGGATGTAATAACACCTGATGTCGATGGATTGTAAACATTCAATATTGTCAGCCTTTTCCCATGGGAAAGCATCTCTGATTCCATGAGCTTAAGCCAGTCTGAGATAGCTGTTGCCTCTCCAAAGCCTTAGTCTTGCACAGGATCCTGTCCCAGGGCACTGAGAGCCTGCTCATTCTTGGACAGTCCCCAGAAGGAGGGTCCACATCTCTGGTTTTCTTCACAGCCCACCAATGCAACCCAGAAATAAAAAAAAAAAACCCACCCTATCTGAAGTAGGCTTTCTGTTTGAGCTAGAGCCCTTGGTCTTTGCTGTCTGCCCCCCTCCCTTTCCCTTGGCTTCATCCAACCTTGGTGAAAGTTAATTTAGGATGCCAGCCTTCAAGCAAAAATGTGTGTTTGTTTGGGAAGCACCAGACTAAGAACAGCTGTCTACATA
>JAAGNO010026603.1:21207-31957 GCA_033439905.1 Ceryle rudis | reverse complement strand
AGGTCCCTGTCTCTGCTGGGCTGAGGACTCCCGAGCTGGCCCCAGCCCTGCAGGGGGGTCTCCCCAGAGCAGAGTAGAGCCCTGTGAGCAGAGGGGCAGAAAAGCCTCCCTCAACCTGCTGGTCAAGAACAGCAGGGATTCTCCATTTTAAAATACTTGGGAAAACCTCTGCACTCCTTTGGGGTCTCTCCATGCTGTCCGATAATGGACGGTTAGTCTGAGCCCACTGTCATTACCAGATCTAGCAGTTTTGCCCAAAGTTTGTGCAAAACCAGTCCTTCAACCCAAAAGCCTGGAGAGATGGGTGGGAAGGAGCAGGAATAAGGTCAGCAGCCTGTTGCTCTCCCTTGTGCTGGTTCTGCCCTTCCTAAGCAGCTGACTCAGTCTAAACCCCTTCTCCAGCTCATTCTTCACTTAGTGGTGTACATAGGGCTTCACCTCCAGCAAACATCTCTGTGACATAATGCCAAGACAACAACATAATGGCTTGGTGATCTCCCTTGTTGAACTGTTCCTAGTACCTTTTGGGCCCACATCAGCAAGCTATAACTCAAAGTGATTTCTGAGATTGGTTTGGGTGACGGGCTGGATGAAGGACAGCTCCCAGTTGCCTGTCTGTGTGGAAACGCTCTGTTTCAAGGACGCAATGACAACAGGAATGGGAGACATGATAGTAAGGGTATGGCCAGACTGAAACAGCTGGCCTCAGGGACAGAAAACACATCTGGAAATCATAGAATCATAGAATCATTTACATTGGAAAAGACCTTTAAGATCATTGAATCCAGCCGTTAACCCAGCACTGCCAGGGCACCACTAAACCATGTCCCTCAGCACCACATCTCCACGGCTTTGAAACCTCTCCAGGGATCACGGGGACTCCAACACTGCCCTGGGCAGCCTGGGATAGTCCTGGACAACCCTTTCAGGGAAGAAATTGTTCCTCAGCTCCACCTAAACCTCCCTTGGGGCAACTTGAGGCCAGTTCCTCTTGTCCTGTCACTTGTTTCGTGGGAGCAGAGCCCGACCCCACCTGGTTCCAACCTCCTGTCAGGGAAGTGTTGAGAGCCAGAAGGTCTCCCCTTGAGCCTCCTTTTCTCCAGGCACATCAACCCCAGGTCCCTCAGCTGCTCCTCACCACACTTGTGCTCTAGACCCTTCTGCAGCTTCATTCCTTTTCTCTGGACACACTCCAGACAAAAACTGAACCCAGTATTTGAGGTGTGACCTCACCAGTGCTGAGTACAGGGGGACAATCACTTCCCTAAATAAATTCCTAAAATGTACAACCACTTGGCAAGCATCACCCCGGGCACAGGGCAGCCGTCTAGGGGTGCACACACACAAGGACCACCTCTGCTTGCTCCCAAGCTAGGCTGAGATCAGTTTGTGGATGAGAGTCACCATGGTCTCCATGTCCGCAGTCAACCGCGGTGCACCAAGGGTACCTGCTTTCACAAATGGCAGCTGAGACCATTTCTGAGAGCACCAGGAGCCTTGGGGCAGGCTGCACTGTCTGGAAGTCACTCAGACCTAGAAATATCCTCCTCCACACAGCCTCCTGCTTCCCTGGGATTTTCAGTCCTGCACAGAATGCAGCGTTAACCCCAACTCTTCAGAAGTACATCTCTTTCCATTTCCAAATGGGTGGCATTAACAATAATACCACAGACTTCTTATTTAAGTTTTGAGCTTGTGGGCTGCGCTTGAATCACTTTTCTTTACAAGTATGATGAACAGAAGTGCCTCTTTAACGGAGGCAAAGACTCTCCAACAACAGTTTGATTTTTAGAATGTTGCAACTTGAGGAAAATTGTAAATCCAGAGGAGTGATGAGGTTCCAAGAGCAAAAGTCACCTTCCCTCACTCATCCCTGTTGTTAACCTGGATGTTACAGCGTTACCTTGAGTGTTTCTGCTCACAGTGCTAACTGCAGAGTCAATCCTCAGTGCCAGGGCCCAGGGCATAATTAACTACTCCAATAATCGAATAGCAACTTATAGATCTTTCAATAGTCATCCAGGATCAAGATCTAATTAAGACTACAAACGAGTTAATCAAGTGTGATGGAGTCTTCTAAGAAAATTACATCCCAGACTTGCATTCTGACTGAGCTGCAGATAGTTTTGACAAAGCCCCAAAGCAGAGACTAAAATCGTGAAGATTAGATGGAGTGATGGGTACGAGCAAACGAAACTGCAGAGGTTTCAAAAAAGAAGGCTACCTATAATCTGCAGCTTGGTGTGCTGAGTTCTTTGAAACAAATTTGGTTTGACAGAATCCCTTGAAATATCTAATAATTTTGCAAACCACTCAGTGAACAGCAATCAAAAGAGACCTATTGAGTCTCTCTATTTGCCTGAGCAAAATATCTAGTTTGGAGCTGCAGGCAAATGAAACACACCACCAAGACCGCCCTTGATCGCATCTGAAAAAGGCCAAGGAGAAGTGATAATCTCTTTGAACTTCCAAACCAACAATGGGAACAACACAGCACAGTCTAAAGTGCCCTGTAAATAATGTGTTGTGCCTGACATTTAACAGGGTTTGAAAGGTCTGTTCCTTGGCTTCAGCCTGTCCCATGGACGCATCATTTGCTGTGCTACCATGCTAAAAATGACTACGGTCATTAGGAACAATTTATTCTTAGGAAAATAATTACGGTCATTAATGGGGCTGAAAGCAGGCACCATTAGGAAGCAGGAGCAGAGTTGTGACAGCCGACCGTGCACACGATGTGATTGACGTAGACAGCAATTATGTTGTTCACATGATTAGGCATCCAGACTAACTCAAGTTAAGGCTCAGAAGGGAGCCAATAAGTGATATGTCCAAGGGATGCCTGAGAAAGGCCAATGGGATCACAGCAACACAAGCCCCAGAAGACTCTTGAAGAGCACGGCTGGTAGTCACCAATAGCCTCTGTTGGCTATGATGGTGGACAAAGTGCACCTGCAGTTTTAAATCTAATAATATTCAATGAGTGATGTCAATGGCTTGTAAATAAGGTCACGTCTGGTTATTTGACCATAATTTCACAGAAATACAATCTCTGCAAGGAATGTCTGAGCCTGTGGGTGGACTCTGGGCCAGCTGATGGCATAGGTAGGACTAAGGACAGGTAGCTGCACGAAAGAGATGATTTATCTTCTGGTGTAGATCTCCCAGTGGAAAACAGTGGTGAAACAAAATCTATAAGCATCCAATCAGGATCAAATTTTCAGGGCAGGTCAGATGCTGTGACCCAGGTAACACTGGTCTGAGAAACTCAACAAGATAGTCCTGCCTGGATTTCCTCAGGCTCCCTCTTTCTGTGAAAAGCATGGAGATTACTGGCAGTTAGTTAATAAAGCTCATTTGTGTTATCTGGACAGTCTCCTAAAGATGTGATATATTGCTTAACAAAAGAGAGAATTTGGAAAGGATACTGGTGAATTGGAAACTGGCCAGTGGTCGACTGATATCTACACTAGTAATACAAATATGTACTGTTTTCATTGAGACCAACCAGAATAAGTTTAACTCTGCACATGGCTGTTTACATCTAAAGCAAAACTCTTCCTTCCCCCAAACAGTCATCTGAAGTCAGCCTTGCTGGGTACCATGGCCATAGGTATGAGTTTCACACACAGAATCACAGAATGGTAGGGGTTGAAAGGGACCTCTAAAGATCATTGAGTCCAACACCCCTGCCAGAGCAGGATCACACAGAATAAGTCACATAGGAACAAGTCCAGGTGTCTTTTGAAAGTCTCCAGAGTCGGAGATTCCACCACCACTTTGGGCAACCTGTTCCAGGGCTCTGTCACCCTCACAGTGAAGAAATGTTTCCTCATGTTGAGGCTGAACCTCCTGTTTTTCAGTTTATGGCCATTGCCCCTAGTCCTGTCACTGGACACCACTGAGAAGAGCCTGGCTCCATCTTTCTAACACCCACCCTTCAGATATTTATAAGCATTGATAAGATCCCCACTCAGCCTCCTCATCTCTGAGTTAAACAGACACAGCTCTCTCAGCCTTTCCTCACATGGTAGGCCCTTCCATGTTCCAGGGGTGATGAGACCATTGTGCAAAGCCCCAAAGCCACCTTCTGATATGATATCCAGGAACAGTCACACTCATCCAGGTGCCATCCACTTCTTTGCTATTCCTTGGTTCAAAGCACCTTCCTCTCCCTTCATTAAATCCAATTCCACAGATCATCTACTCCCCTTGGTGACTAAGTTCTATTCTTGGGGACCAAATTTCCAGCTGCCTTTAGCAGCAGAATGAAAAATGTCTTGTCCCTTCAGTGGAGAAACGACTGATTATGTTGATGGTCCCTGCACTAACCATATTGCTTACAAGTATCTGGTCTTGCATTGACTTCCAGGCTGAATTTTGCCAATTCAGCAGCTAGGATCTTGTTGTGATTTAACCTGATAAATTAAGGAGCCTTTTAGTGCAGGGGATCTCCCTGGTGCTTATTTAGTGAGCCAAATTAAATAAATCCATAGCATTATGCACAAACACCTAACTGAAGGCCAGAAGCACAGCTCAAGAGCCCAATGAAGAAATCTTGCTGTTCCAACTTGCCTTGGGATTCCCCCTGGTAAGTGGGAAGGTGTGGCCAGAAAGAAAAATGCACACAAACATGGGGATGACTGGGGAAAATGGGTTGAACCATCACAAACTGTCAAGCTTCCCATTGGGTTGATTTAAACACAGCACAAAATGAATTAACTGTTTGAAGATGGAAGACGTTCGTGTCCCAAGGCACATCGTGGGTGGGAAGATGTAGTAACAGCCAGCAATGTGGAGTTCCCACCATCACTAAGTCCCTAAGTATCAGGAGGGTAAATAAATTAAGGCTATTAGCAAAATAAACATGCAAAGCTGACCAGACAGGAGGGGAAATACCACGGCTGTAGCAGGCGTCACGTCAAGCAGGACACAAAGGTTAAGTGGATACTCAGGCTTTGGAGCTGCCTCCCAGGCTTCAGGCTTTCTATAAATACAGCTTGGGCAATAAATAGGCTGGTTAGCTTTGCAACCATGGAGTCCCTTCATACTGTAGTCCAGCAGGTAGCACATGAACCGTGGTGTCAGGAGGCAGCATCGCCACACTTGCAGCGTGGGGAAGGCTAATTAACAAGCAAACATCTCAGCATCCAGAAAGCGAAGCTGAACAGGCAGCATGGTGAGATGAAGGCAGCCAGGAGCACAAGCTTGCCAGGGAGAAGAGCCCCCATACAGGCATGGGAAGAAGAACTGAGGCCAACCACAGAGGTGAACATGGATGGTAACAATACATATGGGGAAAAAAAAAAAAAAAAAGTAGTTTTTATCACTGAATTGTTGGGTACAAAATCATCCAAGAATTGATGAAGACTGAGGCCAATGATAATTTCCCAAATTGCAACTATTTGATGATTTTGAGACCCAAAGGGAAAAAAGAAACCGTTGATCATACAAGCTCCTGAGGTCCCCTGCAACCTCAAATACTGTGACTCTGTGAAATGCCTGTAGTGGAGAAGGTTGTGTCCATGGATTGCAGTTAAACCCATGTAGTCCAAACCCAAAGGGGAACATGGGAACCACCTGCAAAGCAATGGGCAGGCAGCCTTGTTTGGAAAGACAGACAGAAGTCTGAGAGCAAAGACAAAATGCAGAGAAATTCCGCAAAGTTCTTCCCACAGGGAATTTGACAATAGCTGAGCACACAGGAAGGACAAGAAGCAAGAATCTCTTTCACTTCGAGGCTGGTTCCTTGCAACGTGGCTGCACAACATGGACGGTCCACAGAAGCAAATAAGAGAAAGCCAAACCAACCAGGTTTGAATTAGTAACCTCTGGTCCCTTCACATCAATTTACAAATGGAAAGATAAAAATAAATTAAAAAAATGAAAAAAAGGAGGAGTAACAGCCCATGTGGAGCAGAGAGGAAGTCAAGCTGTAGAAGGAAGAGGTGTCCTGAGGCTGTTTGCCTGCCTGAGGCTGGAGAACTATGTTCACTTCTGGCAAACCTGAAAAGCATGTGTTCAGAGATGAAATAATTTCATTTTAGAAGCATTAAGCCTTTCATCATGCTGGTGCTTCTGGCAGACCCTTGGTCTATGCACTCTAGCAAGAGTAGGTGAAGGCAACATCTCCACAAGCCTTGAGGGCAGGAGAAGGTGGATGACTCTTTGCCTCTCCACTCTGCCTCCTGTAATGATATAAAGAATGGGAGACAGAACAACCTACTTGTGTCATAACCTGAGAGCTTCTTTTTGCTCCAGCCAAGGCATCTCCAAGAACCGCTCTTTCAGAGGTTCCTGTTGTGTCTATTTGCACTGTCTAAAAGGATTGTGCTGGTCCCTCTTTCCAGCCCCACCTGTCTCCCACACACCCTCTTGGTTCAGCCAGGGCTAGGATGGCTCAAAAGGCACTTTGAGAGATGCAGTGGGAACAGACAGCGGCAGCTGGACCAGTCACAAGCCATGGCTTGTGTGAGGAGATGTGATGCAGAAGAATCCCAGTGTTCTGCTGCCCATCAGCTCCCCATGCAACAAGGAGTGGGATGTCCTCATTGATCACAGATCAAAGAATCATACAATGAAGTGTTTGGGAGGGATCTTTAAAGGTCATCTAGCGTCCGTCCCTCCTCCTGCACTGAGCAGGAACATCTGCAACTAGAGCAGGGTGCTCAGAGACCCAGCCAACCTCACTTCAAATGTTGTCAGGGATGGGGCTTCTACCACCTCAGTGGGCAACCTGCGCCAATGTTTCACCCCCCTCAGTGTAAACAATTTATTTCTTTTCTGCAGTCTAAATCTTCCCTCTGGAGAGATGTAAATCCACTGGTATGATCAGCGTTCCTCCACGTTTAGGTCAGAATTAGTGAAATCATTCTCTCATCTCTCCTCATAAGGAAGGATGGGAGGAACCAGGCTTTTTTAGTGAGTGTACCTATTTATTTGCCTGCTTAGCCAAAAATACATGAGGGATGAGCTTTTCAAAAGCTTTCAGAATCAGCACCACTCTGCTCCTTCATTGACTGCAGAGGTATAGCCCCTGTTGATTTCAACGGGAGCTGAGATAGCCCAGCGCTGAACTGCCTTGGAATATCCAGCCCTAAGAGCACAAAGATATTTGTGAACACGGGATCTTATTAATGGTTTCAAATATCTTCAGGGTGGGTGTCAAGTAGAAAGGGCCAGTCTCTTTTCTGTGGTGCCCTGTGAATGGACAAGAGGTAATGGTCACAAGGTGAAACACAAGAAGTTCCACCTCAACGTGAGGAAGGACTTCTTCACTGTGAGGGTGACAGAGCCTGGCCCAGGCTGCCCAGAGAGGCTGTGGAGTCTCCTGCTCTGGAGACTTTCCAGCCCCCCCTGGATCTGTTCCTGTGTGGCCTGCCCTGGGCGATCCTGCTCTGGCAGGAGGGTTGGACTCGATGATCTCCAGAGGTCCCTTCCAATCCCTAACATTCAATGATTCTATGAATCTTATTTTAAAAGACTTTTATAAAAACTATGTCCACACACATTAATTATCATGGGCTGTCAGCACAGCTCCCACAAAGCTCAAGACCTTTTCACTGCATCTTGTGAGGTGGTCATAAAGAACCTACTGTCCGTGGTATTGAGCTCTGGTAGATATTTCTTTGTCCTTTACTCACGGCTGTGGCCTAACAGCTGAGAGAGATTTCATTTAAGGTCCTTTATTCACAGCTACAATGCGCTCTCATTTAATCAGCCCTGTCCATCCTGCTTTGCACATAGTATGTGGCTATCTGGAGACTGGCTGGTTTGCTGGTCTGTTGCTAAGGAGGAGACAAGAGATGCAAGAAGCAGAACCTAGAATTAGATGGCTAATGACACTTTCCTTCTCCTGTGGGTGTCCTATTCATAGAATCATAGAATGTTAGGGGTTGGAAGGGATGTGTGGAGATCATCGAGCCCAAGCCAATTCAGGAATACCCAGGGCAGGCCACACAGGAACCAATCCAGGCGGGGCTTGAAAGTCTCCAGAGCAGGAGACTCCACAACCTCTCTGGGCAGCCTGGGCCAGGCTCTGTCACCCTCACAGTGAAGAAGTTTTTCCTCATGTTGAGGTGGAACTTCCTCTGTTGTGCAGTGTCCAAAGACTCAACCACTTTGGGATTGGTAGTTGATGTTCAACATAACTGCCACTTCTTCTGGAAGCTGACCTGACTTAGGAAGGTGAAATAGAGATGGTGTTCATGTTTTGTCCACTTTTTTGTCCACTAAGACAAAGTCTTGTCAAGCCAATTGCCAGATCTGTAGCACTTCAGGACACATGCTAGCAGAGGGGTCACAGCATCAGTTTCCCCAGCCACCAGCTGCAATACAACTTCTCTGCACTGAAGCCACTAGATTTGAAGTTTGGCCAGTCTCACACCAGTTCATGGCACAGCAGAAAAACTGTGGCTCTGGGTTACAGAGGTGTGAGGTACAGAACTTCAGTGCAGAGGGAGTACCAGGAGAGAGACCAACATATGTAACTCTACTTGTGTGTGAGAGCCTATACAAAGAGATGCTAAAAAACAGATGCTGTCTGAAGAGCATCCATGAGAGGTGGGTTTCCATCCTAGGAAGCTACATTTGAAGAAGAGCTATGGGCTCTCCACCACCTTGGCATGCTCCATCCTCAAACCACCACCCCTTCATTCAGTGAGCATGGCTCCTCTTCTTGCTGCAGACCTGGCTGAGAAAGCCTGGCTAGTATCTGCATCAGCATCATCACCATAAACGTTCCCTTAGGGAACACATCAAGGGGAAGCTAATGTGAAGAGATGGGTCTCACCATCATCTGCTCAGAACTGACAAAGATCTCTGGTCATCCTAATCTCTTGAGGATTGAGTGCCACAGCCGAAGGGCAGTGATGCAAAAGCGCTGACCTCGCTGCACTTGAGAAGTTCACCCCAGGGCTCGTTAGAGCCAGCCTCCCTGGGGAGCTGAGCTGTCTCGCTTGGTCATATCATGGGGGCAGGAGATAGATGATCTTATAGAGATCTTTCCCTTCCCTGATGTCATATATTTTGTATTTCACTAATCCTGGTACCTTCCCGCCACCCCAGAGATTCTGAGTATCACAGCTTCTGCCATTTGTTCAGAGCAACACCTGAATGGGGTTTTAAACCATGAAGGAGTGCTTTTCCCTTTGACCTTCCAGCTTTCAAGCACCAGCCCAGCACTATCCTTGCCCTGTGCTAACTCCAGAAGTGCACCTAGGAACCACTTGGGCCAATGCTACTGGCCCCAGATCATGTCCTGGCACTCTGCAGGTGGCTCACTGAAATGATGGAGCAGTTGATAACTCCAGCCACTTTCACGTACTTCTAAGACTCAGGTCTGGTACACCCTGGTCATGCGACTGCTGAAGTACAACTCTTGAGTCCTCATTAGTTTTATACCATGGCCATTGGAGACCAGGAGGTCAGAAGGAGGTCCAGACCAGGAGGTGTGGAGACCACAGGACTAGAAAAGAGCATCTGATTCACAGAACATCTTATGGTATCAAAATAAAAGCCCTTCAAAAGGCTGTTACAACGTAGAAAACACATTTTTCACCATCCAGAAAGCTTGCAGGAGTTTCCTAGAAGCAAAAGCAAGTCCCAGTAATTTAGGAAGATCACTAGGTACCAGGCTCAAAAACAGAGGTAGGTGGCTTTGTGTCTGCTTCTTTTCCTACTGCCAGTGCTCCACCGTCCCAGTCTCACACAAATTTTCACTTCTCTCTTTTTTCCTCTATCTTTTTCTGGTAGCAGAGAGATTTTTGTTATGCTGCTCTGGAGTCAGAAACCTCTGTGTCAGAGCACGTGGTTCTGTGCTCAAGTACTTCAGTCTAGATTAATTACTGACAGGACCTCTTCTTTCTCCATGAATAAATCAGGATTCTTCTCGCAGTCTCCTTTGGGACTGTTCAAAAGGCCCCTTCCTGCACTGAGGCAGGAATTTGTTTAATTCATGCCAGTGAGGCCTTTTTCCAACAACCAACATCACAATCCCATCTTACTGAAGAAAGCAACATGCCAGGGCAGACCCACTCCCCATGAGGGTTTGGGACACTCCTGTGACAGATGATGGAGACCAAAAGTCTCCGTGACAAGGTCTTACATGTTGCTGCAGTCATCAACATAGTGTCTGATGCAAGGTCAGAGAAATAAGGGGTTCAGCATTGTCCCGTCTGGTTGTCCAGCTCTTGTATCTGACCATCAGAGAAGATGCATCAGTTTGGGATAGGGGGTCCAGGGCACCTTTATTCCTTTTTGTGTTGCCCCCAGCGAGGAATAGGAGTGAGAATAAAATGAGGGGAGCAAATGCAGAGAAGGTTTTAAAATCATAAAATCATTGAATGGCTTGAGCTGGGAGGACCTTTAAAGGTCACCTAGTCCAACCCCCAAGCACTGAGCAGGGACATCTGCAACTACAGCAGGGTGCTCAGAGCTCCATCCAACCTCACCTGGAATAGGACCAGGGATGGGGCATCAACCACCTCACTGGGCAACCCTGGGCCAGAGTCTCACTACCCTCAGAATAAAAATTTTCTTCCTTCTCTCCAGTCTAAATCTCCCTCTTTTTGTTTAAAGCCATCAGCCCTTGTCCTGTCTCAACAGGACCTGCTCAAAATCTGTCTCCATCTTTTTTATAGGCTCCCCTTAAGTCCTCAGAGGCCACAAGAAAGTCTCCCTTGAGCCCTCTCTCCAGGCTGAACCCCCCCAGCTCTCCCAGCCTGGCCTCCCAGCAGAGGGGTTCCAGCCC
>JAAGNO010026603.1:0-21107 GCA_033439905.1 Ceryle rudis | reverse complement strand
CTCTCCCAGCCTGGCCTCCCAGCAGAGGGGTTCCAGCCCTGCCAGCATTGCTGGGGCTCCTCTGGCCCCCTCCAACAATTAGCACTGACCCAAGCAATCCCCAAATACAGACCATCCCTATCAGATCTTAGATACCCCAAGGTCCTTTGCTCAAGCAGCTTATTCCAGCCACACAACATTGCTACTGAATAGGCTCCAACCCCCCCCCCGCCCTTTTTTTTTTTTGTTTAATTTTCTTAAATGTTTTTCACCTAGATTTGTACTTAGGATAAATAGGTTTGTTCACGGCACCTGGGATGAAATTTCCTGCTTGTTTCAAATTTAAGAATTCTTCAGCTATAGAAAAAGAAAAATCAGCAAAAATACAGAAACTCTAAATCGGTGATTCGTTAACTCGAACACCAAGTGGAAAAAGAACTGGTAAACAATCAGAACTGCACCCAGAATGGAGCTCTCCCAACCCCTCCTCCCAGTCAGGGTACTGATCTCTGAAATTTTCTCAGCAGATTTATTTTCAAGGAGGGGGGTGTTAAATAAATAAATAAAATCATTCCGATTACAGCAGGAAGAGCATTTAGAGTAGAAGAGCTATTTCCCAGCAGTGCTGGGAGCTCTTACACTCTATCACATCAACTGTAACTTCAGGCATTACCGTGCATCAGCTGAGACTGCTTATTGCTCACGTGCGTGGTTTCCTCTCAGAGGCAGGTACTGCTACGTGACTTCACCCTTCTCTCTGATATGTAAAATTAAGCTGAATTCTGTTGCTTTTTCGCCAGGCTCGCCTGCCTACCCAGTTGGTTAACAAAGCTCCACTGATCTGTGCTCATTTCTTAACCTGGTTTTGTGGCAGGGTCCCGGGTGGATTGAACTAATTTGAAATAAGGCGTGTCTGATTCTGGAATAAGAGCATCAACACAGGGAATTAATTACGAACCACTAATGTCAAGTACGTAGTCCAGAATAAGTCCTTGGATAGATGAGGCTTAAGGCCATCTCTAGTTTTTCTCCAAAGCTAATTTAGTTTTTTCTTCATCTGCCTCTTGATCTCTCTATCAGGAAAGACTCCCACAGATAGTTGGACTTCACCTCATTTCAACCCCTTAGCACTCAAGATCAGCTCTGGGAATGGGATGCTTGGCGTGAAAAGTCCTTCATACACTTAGGGCTTGATCTTGCTCTTGAAGTCACTAGGCTCATTTTGTCTAAGACTTTACTTAGATCATAGTCCCCACCTGGTCAGAGCTCAGCCAAAGAAATACAGACCTCCTCAAGCCTTCCTGAAGACTGACTGTGGGACCATCCCCAAAAAGTGAACCAGAAGCATGATTTCCAAAACAAAAAAAAAAATAGTCTGCCTTAAATGCCATGTACATGTTCCCTTTCCCACTATTACTTTGGCTTATTTAATTTCATTTTGTGTCTAATAGGGGCTATTTGTTCAGAATATACATTCGTAGAATGGTATAGGTTGGAAGAAACCTTAAAGACCATCTAGTACTAACCCTCCTGCCATGGGCAGGGACACCTCCCACCAGACCAGGTTGCCCAAAGCCCCATCCAACCTGGCCTTGAACACTTCCAAAGTTCGAACTTCACGTACCTGGGGATTTAACTCTCCTATCTTTGAAGACATTCAAGCAGACTTTCTGCTGCATCCCCGTGTAAAGTCAACCTCTTAATCATCTTCTGGACTTCAACGGTCTTTAACTACTCTGATCTAATTTATATGATATAGGGTCTCCACCCACAAAAAACCTTGCGTGGGATTACACCAAGGTGGAAAGCAACAGTGGCTTCCAACAGCTCACAAAAGCTAACAGTGGCCAGCCACAGCTAACCTCACTGGGATGGATGGGGACCTCTGAGGTTTTTATTCTGGGGGAGGGAGCATCTTGAGAAGATCAGTGAACTAATTACTCATTTCAAAGCAGAGCAAGTATCTGAGACCTCTCCCATCCTCCAAACATGGCCGATGGTCCCCTTGTCAGCTATAAACCTTGCTCTGTGCTGGATGCAAGCACTGCCCTGTTGCATCAACCTCCTGTGCTGGCCCCACTGAAGAGTTTTAGCCTTGCAGAAGAGAAAGCAGGTGAAACTGAAACCAGAGAAACTTTCTTGGCATGGGGACATTGCATTGTGGGTATTCTGGCATAGAGGAACTACCCTTGTATCCAGGAAAGTTTCAGCAACCTTGTTAAAGACTGTGATAGGCAGCATGTTGGGCAGATCCTTTGGAGATCTCCCAGAGGTAAGGTGAGGTTTCTGGCCTCTGTGTCAGACTGTGCAGCCTCTGGTAAACTCAATAGAGTGAATTATTGCTCTGATTTTAGCAATAAGGAAGGGTAATTGTGTGTCTTCATTGCTGCTCCAGTAAACCTGTGAGCCCCTTTAATGGTTCTGGTGTGACTCATCATAAATAAACCTAACAAAAGTAACAGCTAATTGGACCTTAATGCCATCTGATGGCCAACATCTCTCTCCAGAGGTAGTCATGATGCTACAGAATGCAATAGGGCAGGACCCTGGGATTGCTACACCTGGCTGTATGTGAAGAGGATGCTCTTGAGCTGGTCTCTTCCCCTTCCATATGTTTGACACCCTCTTGTCATGAGTCAGGCAGTCTGAGAGAGATGCTCTGATGTCACAGCAAGGGGCTGCTGGTAGCAGTGCTCATCTCTCAAGATTATAGTGACTAGAGTAGTGATTGGTCTGCTGTAGTTGGCACTGGTGAAGCTGCACCTCCAATCCTGGGTTCAGTTTTGGGCCTGTCACTCTCAGAAGGATATTGAGGGGCTGGAGCGTGTCCAGAGCAGGGCAACAAAGCTGGGGAAAGGTCAAGAGCACAAGTCTGGTGAGGAGTGGCTGAGGGACTTGGAGTTGTTCAGCCTGAAGAAAAGGAGGCTGAGGGGAGACCTTCCAGATCTCAACAGCTCCCTGACAGGAGGTTGAAGCCAGGGAGGGTCGGTCTCTTCTCCCAAGAAACAAGCAACAGGACAAGATCAAATGGCCTCAGGCTGCACCAGGGGAGATTTAGGTTGGACATTAGGAACAATTTCTTCACCTAAGGGGTTGTCAATGTCTGGCCCAGGCTGCTGAGGGCAGTGGTGGAGTTCCCATCCCTGGAGGGGTTTGAAAGCCGTGGAGCTGTGGTGCTGAGGGACATGGTTTAGTGGTGCCCTGGCAGTGCTGGCTCAACAGTTGGACTTGATGCTCTTAAAGGTCTTTTCCAACCTAAATAATTCTATGATTCTAAGAAGTCCTATCCAGGCAGCAGACATCCAGCATCTGAACTGTGTTTGCTTGAGAGATGCATCTGTTCCTGGGGTGGGAAGAACGAGAAGGTGATGGAGGAAGGTTTTGGGTGAATACACTTGTCTGGAGAAGAAAACTGAAAATCTCTGGCCAATACCAACCAGAGCTTTGTCCCAGATTCAGTGGGGCTGGGATGACTCTCTACTTGCTTAGTGGTGGAGCTTGGAGCTCCTGGCATTTAACAGCAACAACAGACTTGGTGGTTACTGCAGTGCTGCTCCAACATGGGAAATACCACCTATCTCTATGGGCAAAGGAGAGGGTTTCTTCCAGGAGCTCTCATCTCTGCAGGGAGAAGGTCCAGGATGCATCTCATCTGCAGCTCTGTTGCTGGATGCATCCTCTTGCCCGCCAGAGCCCTTGGGATTAACCCTGGGGATTGTGCACCCCCTTGGGAAGTGTGTCACAGGTTTCATTGAATCACAGGATGGTGTGGGCCAGAAGGGACCTCTAAAAGTCATCTAGTCCAACCCCCCCTGCACTGAGCAGGGACATCTGCAACTAGAGCAGGGTGCTCAGAGCCTCACTGAGCCTCGCCTTGAATATCTCCAGGGATGGAGCCTCAACTACCTCCCTGGGAAACCTGTTCCAGTGTTCCACCAAACACCAGTGCCCAGTGAAAGCCTCAATTTTACAACCCAGAAAGCGACAGTGTGAAGAACTCAGAAGAGAACTTTCCAGTTTTTCAAGAGTAAGCATCCCTCCTTTCCCTGGGGCTCACCAAATACCCACCCATCTTCAGGCACACAGAGTCCACCTCAAAGGTCTTTTCCAACCTAGATGATTCCATTTTCTCTATTTTCTACCTGCCCCTCTACATACAGCCCTGGGAACAGATCTGACACACCCCAGACATACATGGGGGACTGTCTGCTCAGCTCCCTACCCCAGTGGCACCCCCTGATGTCCCCTGTAGGGAGAGGTTGCCAGGACATTCCCATGAGTGCCCATCTCCTATTCCCAGGATCCCTGAGTGATCTCTGCAAGGTCTGGGGTTTCACTGATGTCATTTCAGGGAGGAGAGGGATGTGATGTCAGCTCTCTATCAGCAGCTCTTCTCACACTTGTGCACACACCCAAGAATTTCTACAGGTCTCTTGCAAAAGTTCCCCCCCACACAAAGCAGGGCCAGTCTGGACATTGGATGAAGTCAGCTGAGCATTTCCCCTCACTGCAGCCAATGCCCACTGACTGTCAATTTTTTATTGGCCATCTCTGAGAAAAAGAGTGGTTTGATCTTCTCCATACCTCCTACTTGATATTAGAAGACAGGAATTCCATCACCCATCATCTTCTCCTGCCTGGGCTAAGCTCACCTGGCTTCCTCAGTGCCAGTGTAGGTTTGGTACAAGTAGACAGAGCACGTTTCTCTGCAATGAACCCAGACTAAGTCACCTCACTCACTCTGTGACTCAGTTTCCCCTCATTTTCTCTAGCAACCTTCTCAATATCCACACAGAGCAGATGTTGCCAACCATCTGCACAGTCCCACCCAGGGACTCCAACCGCTTCCCTATCTCCTTGAGAAACCTCACACCTTCAGGTGACTGCCTAGCATACATGGACTTGCTTTTCTCAAGCACGTGTCACCGTTCCACCTCAACACAACCCACCATCCCCTGATGGTTGAAGGACAATGACCAGGACAAGACCGTGACCCTGAGCAACACTACCAGACACCGCACTAGTGCAAACCTGAAGATACCAGAAATGAGGAGAACATTCAGCAGCCTTAGACAAAAATTCCTGGAAATAGAGAAATCCTGATTTTGACTGCGAATTCTCATACCTTGAGAACTCCCCAAACTTCGGTTTCTCCTCCTTCCTGTTAACCCCCTGTCTTTATTAAGAACAGAACGACTGATGGAGCTTAAAAAGATGAATTACCTGACCTGCATATTCAATGAAGCTCAATTGCTTCATAAATGCGACATGAGTTTTAACAGTATTTAATGGTAGGCATTAATTAATAATCCTTTAAAGATGTCAAACATTTGTAGATTAAAAAACTTTCTAACTGTCAATAAATTCGGGGGGGGGGGCTTAATGAATTCCTCCAGATTTATACAGGGGAAAGGAGAAAAAAACTAGATAATTTACTGATTTTTTGAGCAGTTCTGTGGAAGAATCCTTGAAGAAATGCAGGATGGGGAGCTCACAGGCTGAGCAGCCACTGGCTGATCAAGGACCCTCTCTGAAGGGTCCCTGCTTTTAATGTTGGTGAGGTGAAACACTCCAAAGTGAGGATTCATCCTTGAGGAAGAAAAAGAGACCCAAAATGGTCAAACTGCATCCTAGGAGGCCACAGGGGACACAGATTAACACTGAGCTGACCTGGGATATTTTTATTATCCAAAAAATATCCCAAAAAATGAAAATCCCACTTGTTGAATGATTTTCCACAAAGAGAAAGTTTGTTCAGCAGAACAAATAGGTGCAGGATCCCAAGTTCCTTCTCCCAGTCCAAGAAGGAAATAAGAGTTGAGATATTAACATTTACTCCTGGACGGCAGCTGATTTTCTGCCATTTCTGGAAATTTTACTAATTCAGAAGATGGCCTATTTATGTCTCATTTACCAGTGCAAACTTAATTATTTGTATTATGATAATAGTTGCATTCCCTTCCTTTGAAAAGGGATAACACACAGCTGGAGTCAGCCCTCCCCAGATGATTTATGGTTATTAGCAGAAGAGTTTCATTTACATGCTCCCTTACATCGTAAGCACTGGAGTTCTCAGCCCAAGTCCTACAAAGGGATGTCTCCCAGCTCTGATCAGGAGTCATGCACCATGGTGACAGGGAAATGATGCATCATCTTGTGAAATGGTGGCAGACCCCAGAAGGAAATCCCAATTCCCACATCTCAGAGTGGTGCCTCAACCTCGAGGATGCTGCTCTCCATCAAGCTCGGGAGGTCACTACGGCTGGTGAGATTTCATTTTCCAAGTGGGTGGCTGTCTACAGGCCAGGATCATGTCGTTAAAATCAGCTATTTCACTGGAATGTGCCCACCTTAAAGAATACTTTAGATCTTCTGCCATCAAAAGAGGAAACTTCCTTTTTTTTTTTTTTTTTTTTTTTTAATTAGGACTAATAACTTCTGCAACATTGCTTTTATTTTTACAGGGTGATCTTCTGATTTATTTGGAATCAGAAATAATAAAATCATTTTGGTTGGAAAAGACCTTTAAGATCATCGAATCCAGCCATAACAACAACAAAATATCAGGAAATAGCTGCAAAATGAGGCCTGAATATTAAAATACGTGTACATATATGACTTTGTATACATCTGTGTCTGTGTCTATATTTGTAACCATATCCACCCCCTCCCCCCAATCTCCCTCTAATATGTACATTTTGCAAGTATTATTTCTGAAGCAAAACGTTTCAGAAATGCAATTCCACACGTGTGGCCTAAAGGTCAACTTCTTATATCCATTTGACATGAACACAAAGTTGGAATATTCCAGTTCCCCCCGCAGACAGACACACCTTTGGTCACTACATATTTCAGAGCAGCTCTTTGCACCAAGGAAAGCAAAGTGAAGGGCTAGGGCAGGGCTGGAAGAAGAGCCAGGGAATTAAAGAGACCATAACTTGTCCTCCTGGGCAAGGCATGGGTACGAACAGACTGGGATTCACAGAATCCCAGCATGGTGGGGGTTGAAAGGGACCTCTGGAGATCATCTGGTGACACCCCCCTGCTCCAGCAAGGTCACCCAGAGCAGGGGGGGCTGGATCACATTGTCCAGGCAGGTTTGGAATCTCTCCAGAGAAGGAGACTCCACAACCTCTCTGGGCAGCCTGGGCCAGGCTCTGACATCCTCACACCAACAAAGTTTCTCCACCAGTCCAGTGGATCTTCCTGGCTTCCAGTTTGTGCCCATTGCCCCTTGTCCTGTACCTGGGCACCACTGAGAAGAGACTGGCCCCATCCTCTTATCACCCACCCTTCAGATATTTATAAGCATGGAGAGGATCCTCTCTATTTTTCATCCTAAAACAACTTCCCATGCTCACATTGGAAGAAAGACAAGAGGGACCATAAACCAGATGAGTTTAGAGAGGGGAATGAGCCTTTGCTCCATCTTGTTCAGCAAGTTATTGATTCTCCCATGCATCTCACCGGCCTTCTAGGTGAGATCACTCATCCCACTCCTACAACATATTGGATATATACATCTCAGGGGACAGCCACTGAAATGCTGTCCCTGCCTTCACAAAGGCCTCTCTATGGAGGATGAGGGCATCGTGCGGCAGGGTACGCTGGCTGCTCTTAGGTGGACAAGGCATCACAGGGGCACATGCAGCCACTCTGGGCTTGCTAGAGGGTTGGTGTTGCCTTTTCTGTGTCATAGTCACCTCACTGCAGACATCAAAGTCGCAAAAAAAAAAATCACTCCACCAAAAAGTGTGATGTAGATCCTAAGGTAAGTGAGGATCCCCCAACAGATTCACCAGCAAGGACATGCCCGTGGTCCCTCAAGGTCTCCCCTCATGAGTTTGCATTCCTAGAGAGGCACAAAGAAGAACTAGATGGACTTGCACCCAGCAGCTGCTTCCTAACTGAGCCTTTGGGTTTTGCATAAGAAAGATTTGAGAAGGTTTAAGACCCATTGTGTCTTTGGAGAGAAGCGTGTGAAAGCAGGTTTGGACAGAGTTGCAGCAAGTTCCTGTTGGTGTTCAAGGGTCTAATTCATACCACAGGCTCCAGGACAAACTCTGTTAGGGATCTTCAGGAGTATCCACGTGAAAACTGGGGGCTACTGTAATCCACTTGCATCTTCTTGTTCCTCTGTGAGACTCATAGAAGAGACAAGCACCAAAACAAAGATCCATCTAGAAGTCTCTTCTCTCTGGCAGTGGCCAGTAGCAGATACTTAAGGAGGCTTTACAACATGGCCTCCTGTGCCCATCAGACACTGCACATCATCAGCTCCGATGTTCAGGCTGCATTGAAATCCCCCAATGGATGTGTCCTCCATGGACGACTGCTCCCTGTTAAAAGACACTTCCAGTCCCATCATCCACAGCACCCTGCAGCACCAAGGGCCACCACACAGTAACATCCTACACCACCACGTGGTGTTTTTCTGAAGCTTGTTCCTGATCATTTCACTGGCTGCCCCTAGTCCTTTCACTGTGGACCTTAATGATTTTAGAGAACAGTCTCAGGCAACTCCATTCCCTTTGTTCCTTGAAGTCATTTATCATAAAAGGAAACGAGTCTTCAGAAGGCACTTGGTCCACAGCCTCAGGCTGTGAGCCCCCAATCAGACACAAGTCCCAGTCCCATATGAGCTCTTGACACTCTAAAAAGTGTTGCTTTCCTTGTGTGACCTGTATATTCAGGACAGGGACTTCTGTCTCTAAAAGTGTTCACCAAGGCCCTAACCTTGGCCTCTGCAAGCTCCTGTCATGCAAACCAAACCCAAGCAGCTGCTGTTCAGGTTTAACATCCCTGGTAATGAGGAGGACACCTATACCCAGTTTTAAGTAGGGACAGACCTCCCTGTCTGGGACCATCAGTCCTCATCTTCTTCACCAAGCATTTCTCATTTTCAGGAACTCACATGGTGACTTGCCCATGCTCTCCACCCAGCTGTGCCTACTGTCCTGCACCCTAAGGACAAACCAGGTTGCTTGTTTCCAGTACAAAGTGCCCTCCTATCCTATCTTGTATTGTGTTCAGCACTGGAGCCCTCAGCACGAGAACTATGGTTTAACCTCTGCTGAGACCACACAGCTGCTCACCCACTGCTTTCCCCGACAACCCCTTCCTGGCGGATAGGAAGAAGAAGCAGAAGGAGGAAAAAGCGCTGAGACTTTGGGTGCTAAAAAAAAAAAAAAAAAAAAAAAAAAAAAAACCAAAAATAATAAAACAACAAAAAGAGAGAAAAAACAACAATAGCATGAAGGAAATGATAGACAAAGTGAGTGATAGAACCCCTGAAAACTCTACCTGTGCCTGAGATGCTGCTTTCCCTGCTCTAGCCATACTAAAGCAAGTTGAAAACAGGTTCACCCACCCTCTGAAAACCCTCCCCTTATATAGGGGCATGACTCACTATGGTGGTGAATATCCCATTGGCTGGTTGGGTTGTTTATCCCGGCTGTGGCCCCTCCCAGCTGCAGCCCCTCCCAAGTGCTTGGGCCAGCAGCTGATGGTGATAATTAACCCGAACCCAACCCAGGAACAGCTGGAATAGGCAAGTGTTACTGCTCTGGTCAGTCCACCCTAAATCTTTCATCTGAAGAGCCCCACCAGGACAGCAGTCTCCAGTGAGGGTCTTTCTTGCTCACTCCTGGGATGGGATTGAATTTCTCCTCTAGCTGACTGCTCCTTAGTCTCCCCTGAGAAAAGTCCTGGGAACTACTCACTCTGTTTCAAAAGATGAAGAAGCAAAAGAAAATGGGCACATACTAGAAACAGAAGGGTAAATCACTCCCATGGGTAAATCAGAGCAGGTCAGTGCAGGCTGGTCTACCAGAAAATCAGTGCTAAAGTGAGGAACTGATATGAGGCTTTGGTGGTGGGACTGGCTTATCCCTTAACATAACTAGTGAGAAAAACTCCCTATATTTTATTCACAAATACATCTGATACGATACCTTTTAAATGAAGCTAGAAGAAGGGTGAATGAGTCAGATAAAGAAAACTTATTTTGGTGTGTAGGAAGCCTGAAGACCTGCCCAAACAAACCATCTGGGTCTGAAATGTCAGGCAAACCCTTACTCAAGGAGTGCATCCTTCAGTATGTCAATCAGAGGGGTCTGTCCTTCAGCATGCGCATGAGTGAATGAATTCCTCAACTATGGCCATGGGTTTCATTGCACGTTGACCTTAAGAGTCCAGTGCTTTATGGGCAAGAGTTTAATCCAATTAGCACACCCATGAGGTTTTCAGCCAGGCTACTAAAACTGACCTGCTGATAAAGAACATTTAAAGGTAGCACTGGGCACTGGAGGTCAAATGTACCATCTTCCTCTGCTTTCCATTTGCAGTCAAAACCAGAAAAGGATGTCAATGATCCAAGCAGAGGTGACATTTGTTGTAAAAACATATTGACTTTTGGATTTGCTGTTTTAAAGGCAAGAAATATTGGCTGCTATTCTTCAGGCTTTCAAAGTATGCTCAAGCACAGACTGAGCATACTTCATAAAACGAGGAGAAAGTCAAATCCACGGAGTACCCAGTGGGACAGTCTAAAATGGGGATCAAAAGACAAGAAGTGGCCAGATGGCCTCTTCTCAACAATCTACTGGAGAAGCTGCTTGGGAGGTTGTAGCAGACTTGTTCTCCTCTGGGTCAAACACAGGTGGGTTGTTTTGTCTTCGAAGGAGGAGGGGTTTGTACAGGACAAAGATCAAGTGTTGGACAAGGCAATGTCCATGAGATCACTCAAGACCTTGAACATACCAGCTGTCCATTCTCTGCTCTGTTTTTGGAGCTACAATATGAGTCTCTAATACAAGACCAGCTTAACCTGAGCCACTAAAGAAAAGAGCCTGAGAACATCAATTCCTTGATAGGAGCTGAACTTGTCCATGCAGTTTGACCATACTGGGCAAAATGTGGCCAGTATCCTGAGATCTCGCTCTGACACCAGCTGTCCCAAGTTCTTCTTCACAGAATCACAGAATGTTAGGGGTTGGAAGGGACCTTGAAAGATCATCTAGTCCACCCCCCTGCCAGAGCAGGATCACCTAGATAGTCACTTGACTGCGTAAGTGCCCCTACAGCCAGCCAAAACAGGGCCAAGGCACAGTTTTCGCCTCTGGGAAGCTGATGATCCACACTGTTAACTGTTATCAGGGTTTCTCACACAGTTTTGGCTGATGGAATCAGAGCACAGTCTGCAGCCACCAGCCCAGTCACCTTCACGTACCCTGGGAGATGTAACATAGCCCTTCAGCTTCACCTTACAGACACGTCACTGTCAGGCTACTATACAGCTCTCACATTACTCCAGACACCGAACAGAAAAGACTACAAAGATGATGATTACAGAACATCGTGGCTACTACTTTGCCATTGAGGAGAGCTAAGGCTTCGTGTTGTGTTCTGTAGACATAGCCAAGTTTGTGTACTGAATTTCTACATGTCTTCTGGGAAGAGGGAAGGAGACACCACACCTGAGGGGTTGGTTGACAGGCAGCTGAAGCTGAGCCAGTGTGTGCCTAGGTGACCAAGAAGGCCACCAGCATTCTGGTTTAGATCAGCACTAGTGTGGCCAGCAGGACTAGAGCAGGGATCATCCCCCTGTACACACTGATGAGGCAGCCCTTCAAATCCTGGGTTCAGTCTTGGGCCCCTCACTGCCAGAAGGACACTGAGGGGCTGGAGCATGGCCAGAGAAGGGCAACAGAGCTGGGGAGGGTCTGGAGCACAAGTCTTACAGCACTTACAGTTTTCTGTTGGTTTCTTTTTGCCACTCCAATTAGGAGGATTCAAAATAAGGAAATCGTTCTGAAGAACTTCCAGGGAAATGCAACGTGAATTCCCTGCACCTGTTTCTGAATACTAAAAAAATATGTCTGCCTGCAAGCGTGTCTGAATGACACCAACTTTTCCCCCGGACTCGGCACTGGTGAGGCCACACCTTGAATCCTGGGTTCAGTTTTGAGCCCCTCACTCCAAGAAGGACATTGAGGGGCTGGAGTGTGGCCAGAGAAGGGCAACGGAGCTGAGAAAGGGTCTGAAGCACAAGTCTGGTGAGGAGCAGCTGAGGGACCTGGGCTTGTTCAGTCTGAAGAAAAGGACACTCAGGGGAGACCTTCTGACTCTTGACAGCTCCCTGACAGGAGTTGGAGCCAGGTGGGGTTGGTCTCTTCTCCCAAGGAACAAGCAACAGGACAAGAGGAACCAGCCTCAAGTTGCACCAGGGGAGGTTTAGATTGGACCCGAGGAACAATTTCTTCCCTGCAAGGGCTGTCCCAGGCTGCTCAGGGCTATGTTGGAGTCCCCATCACTGGAGGGGTGTCAAAACTGTGGAGATGTGGTGCTGAGAGATATGGTTTAGTGCCCCGTCAGTTCTGGCTCACCATTTGGACTTGATGATCTTAAAGGTCTTTTCCAACCAAAAGGATTCTCTGATTCTATTCTGTGACAAGAGGTGTCCTTTATGGCATGCATGTGCAAGTGGCCAGCAACGCCTGCTGCACCTTATCCTCTGTGCGACCAGTGGTTGCACTCAGGGCGGTCTGTGCTTGCAAGACTGCAAGTAAGAGAAGGAGGCAGCGGGGAGGGGAGATGAGATCTCAGAAAGCACGGCTGAAATTCAAGGAGAGGTGGGAATTGCTGAGGCAGACGTGAGCCGAATACCTGGAGGAATGGGCAGATGGGGAAAGAAACAGCAAAGCTTCAAAAACTAAAGACTGGTTCCCAGTGCTTTTGCTCTGAGGATAACAGGGACGCAGCAAGGGAGCACACCCGGAGAAGCAGGGGGAGACAGGAGCCCTGACAGCTCTTATCCTTCTCCAGGGTATCTTGGAGCTGCAGGGTAAAAAAAGAAAAAATAAAAAAAAGGGAGAAAAACCATCCAGTGACCTCACTGAAATGAGAAACTTAACAATGAACACGCTCCACATACAACTTGCCTGGCTCTGTAGCCATGGAGACGGCTACAAATCTGTGTCAGCCGCAATCCGCTCGCCCATTCCTAAAATTTAAACGAAAAAGGAGGAAGTGAGGGCTGGGAGGCGGGAAGGGGGAATTCCTCTGTGCTCTTTGGCTTTGATGTGCATCACTTTTAAAGGCACCGGGGATTTATCTGAGTCTGATGTTGGATAAAGCGGCGGCTATGCAGCAGATGATGTGTGCTGGCCACATTTCCCTCCAAGCAGAGCATCTCCCCGGCTGCCGTAACAGCCGTGTTGAAATGTCTCCATGCTGGGGATGAACTCAGTGCCACTGTGTTCCCGGGAGGCTTCAAAGCATCATCCTAGATGCAGCAGGCTGGGGCAGCATGTTGGAGGGGATGGAAGGACTGGGAGAGACAGGAAAGGAAGCACCCAAAGTGTCTGTGCAGGGAAACACCCAGGAAGGAGGCAGCAAAAAAGGCAGAGTTGGAGAAAAATTCCTGCTGCCAGGATGGCAAGAAAGAAGATGAAGTAGGAAGGAGAAGGATGGAACCAGAGACTTGTTTCTCCTGGGCTCAGAGGTCACAGCTGGGATTTAGGGCATGGACAACACATCCAGAGTTAGGCAAGACTGTTGGCTGGCTCTGCCTGCAAAGCAGCAGCAATAGAGATGTCTATAGTGCTGGGCAAGGCTTACAGCCTCTGGGGCTTGTCAGCAGCTTCACGAATGAGTAGGAATGACATGTTCAACCTGTGACTATAAGAAAGATCATGGAAAGTTGTCCTTTCAGCTAGGCAAGAGCAAAGCCAGGGGATGGAAGTAATAAACAGGGAGGAATTCTCCCTCATCTTGGCAAAATAAAATGAACCAATCAACCAACCAACACCTGCACCCACCCACTCAATCCCTACCCCTGACCATTACTAGCAATTGGGTAATTCTTACTTCTGCTTTTCCTTTTATTTCTTATCTGAGCTACTTTTGGTTGCTTTGGCTCAACAGTTGGACTTGATGATCTTAAAAGGTCTCTTCCAATCAACACAATTCTATGATTCTATTCTATTCTGTGATTTTTGGCACTCTGCATCTCAGTCCTACTTCTGCTGCTACGTGGTGTTGAGGGTAACAAAACATTAAATTAAAGGGCTGCAGGAAACTCAAGAGTACAAGGAGACATTGGAGGACTCTGGAACTCTCACAGCAATGAATTAATATTGAAGACCACACCGCCCGTGCATTTATACAATGCCATCCTCAAGCCATGGATGATCTACTGAGTTACCAAGCAAGGAAGAGCTGGGGCTCTACATCTTTGAAGGCTCCTTGGGGAGACGCTGTAGGGTTTCCCATCAAGGTCACTAAGGAAAGCTGGAGGAGTCTGTTCAGAGAGGTAAAAGAGACACAAACTATTCTGATCGGCTCCATTTGTTTCAAGGGCTAACCTGCTGAATTACCCACAGGTGAGCAGTGCAGAAGCAGGGTGCAAGTTGAAGCCATGATGAAGGAGAAAGCAAGCTCAGTTTCCATCATTTCTTTTTTTTTTTTAAATGACTGGAGGGTGCTATTGGCCACAAATTCAGGATAACCCACCAAAACCAGCCTATTTTCCCCCTGCATTCATTCCCTACCCCCACTAATTCCATCTCACCACTAATATTACAGAGAGATTTTGAATGCGTAAGAATCACAGAATCACAGAATGTTAGGGGTTGGAAGGGACCTTGAAAGATCATCTAGTCCAACCCCCCTGCCAGAGCAGGGTCACCTAGATTAGATAAGATCAAGAGGCAAGGAGTTGTCCAGCAGAGGAAGACCGTGGGAAAACAATCTCTTGGGTATGGATGCAAAAGAGAAAGGCACCTCACAGCAACTGTGATAACAGAATGACCTACAGCTCCTAACTCATCAGTCACTTCTGTGGAACAAGCTTTACTCCAAGAGGGATGAAATTACCCCAGTTGCTGCAACATGCTCTCAAACAGTCTCCCACTTGATTAAGGTCTGAAATGTGCACGAAGGATTTCTTGAAATGGTCTCGTTCACTGCAATGCCATTAACTAGAGGTACATTCCCAGACAGATATATTTTTAATGCTATCCAACCAGTCTCAAAAAAAAAAAAAAAAAAGGAATCAAAAAAGGAACAAGTTCAACTCATTTTAAATCAGGAAAGGAAACACATCAGCCTAACTCCTCTTTCTAGACCACAGATGTTCTCCTCCTTTCTAAGAAAGCCCTCTGGAAAGTATTTTTGATGAATCTTGGGTTTCTCCCATCAGTGAAATGTAGCTGAAAGCAGCACTTGGGACTGGAAGGAAGTAAACGTGCACACTTGGAAGTAGTCGATGAAGAGAGCCACGTCAACACCCCACCCTGACTAATTAGCAGGGCTCTACTTGGTACGTGCACTGCCGTAACTTTCCAATTAATTCGTTCGTGTTTGCAAAGCTGTTGAAAGAGGCGAAGCATTAAATATAGATGCTAAATAAAAGGGAATAAATAGCAACCAACACTTAGCTCTCCAGGTTTTCAGGCCCTGTCAACAGGGACATTCATTCACCGCCCAGAGCAGACTCCTTAACTAAGACCTCTAAGTGCATTATTAATTTTTCAGTAGCATCTACCAGACCTAATGAAGACACAGTTATGCTATGCGTGAGGACTCTGCCCAGAAGAGCTTTTAAATATCCAGCCTCATGGCTGGTTAGAGCCAATGCTGATCTGCACCCCAGCCATAGGATGGTCTGGGCACAAACCAGTATCCCCTTTGTGGCCCTGAGTCCTCCTGCTGCCCATTTTTGTGTTCCCAAACTGGTGGCCCATGCTAGGACACGGACATGGGATGAATAGAACAGACATCACCCATCCTGCCTCTCCCAGTCTAGGCTCCTCACTAAATGGTTCTATTTTTTACTCTTCTTGCTGCCAGTGAGTAAAGACAGCTGCAGCACTGGGGGAAAAATAAATCCAGAGACCCTTCTACATCCTCCACTGTGTCTTTGCTCTTAAACTATAGAATCATAGGATGGTTTGGGTTGGAAGGGACCTTTCAAGCTCATCTAGTCCAATCCCTCTGCACTGAGCAGGGACTTCTGCAACTACAGCAGCTTGCTCAGAGACCCGGACAACTTCACCTGCAATGGTGCCAGGGATGGGGCAGCGACCAACTCTCTGGGCAACCTGGGCCAGGCTCTCGCCACCCTCAATGTAAAAAAAGTTCTTCTTTCTCTCCAGTCTAAATGTCCCTCTTTTAGTTTAAAACTATCACCTCTTGTCCTGTCCCAACAGGCCCTGCTCAAAAGTCTGTCCCCATCTTTCTGACAGGCCCCTTGAAGTCCTGAAAGACCTCAGGAAGGTCTCCCTGGAGGCTTCTCTTCTCCAGGAACACTGCTGAACACTGCCAACTCTCCCAGCCTGGCCTCCCAGCAGAGGGGTTCCAGCCCTGCCAGCATTGCTGGGGCTCCTCTGGCCCCACTCCAACAGGTCGCTGTCTCTCCTATGCTATCCTGGCATCCAGAACAGGGTAGTCATATCCAAATTGCCCACACATACTGGATGGTATCTAAAGATTCCAGTTAAAGCTGAGAACTGATCACCAGCAGGGCCCTGCAGAGCTACTCTTCCTTGATGAAGGCTCTTTGCAAACAGTTCTTTCTATGTCACAAAGTCTTTGTTCTAATCCCACTGACACCGATTAAAGAGTAAAAGTAACCTGGTCATCATGGAGAAAAGCCTGAACACAGGATTCAAGACAATCCCAAAGACTCTTATCAGGCAAGAAAGGCCACCCAATCTGTGAGGACATTGGTGGAGATACCATCTTTCAGGCTAATGTGGAGGTGCAGCCCAGAGTTGGATACCTCTTTCAAAGGAGCATGCTACCAGCCTTCTGTGCAGCTTGAGTGCAGGGTTCTACCTCGGTTGCATCTACAGCAAGAAGACAGCAGGAGATAGTTTAGGACACCTTAAATTCAGAGAGAAAAGTCACCTCCTTCCCTCGTGAGCAGCCTGTCTTCCACAGTTATGGGCTGGCCTGAAATCCATCCTCAGAAGGCCTCTCCTGATGGCCAGGGGGTTTCCAAATTGGTCTGTCCACCCAGCGCTCACACCACCCACTGATATTTCATCGCACATGATCAGGGGAGCAGCATTCAAAAAATATCCGCTTTGCATGTCATCCCGCGCCCTCCAGGCGTTGAGGAGACAGGTTTATAATCGGTGCGGTCAGCTGGAGGGTTCCCTTATATTAGGATCACAGAAATTATTCCTATTTTTAGGCTTGATGGTAAAGTCCCATAGTCCACAACAAGAGGTAAACAACTCCCGAAGAAAAGCTATTAACGTATCTTTATATTCCAGTCTTTGTTAAACTCCATGAGGGATCCCGCAAGAACCAGAAGCCTACTGGTTTTCAAAGCCTGGAGTATTTCCAGGATTCAGTTCTGTTCCAGCCCAGCTGTTGGTTTCCCTCCACCCCCTCTTCTTTTTCTCTCTTTGTTCTGTGTTATCCACGGGAGTTCATTTGCCTCAGAGCACCTCCTCGTACCTCACCAAGCTTGTGCCATTATTATCCTCCCTCCAGAAATTCTTGTAGAGGAGGTTTAAACCACACCATGTGTTTCTTCGTTAGTGGCCACATCCCCATTGCAATTAGCAGCCAGGAAACACAACATCTTGTTTGAATTTTCTCTTTGATTAAGCCTGTGAATGAATTGTTACCTCGATGACCTACCCCCAAGACTTGCCCCGAGGCTCCTTGTGTGGATGTCATTAATCAAGTCACCATAACTGATCTGCACAAGTGTTGTGAGCTCTGTGTGTGACACTGCACGGTGGAGAGCATTGTGATGCACAAGTAGAGACACCATCAAGTAAAGCTAGAATCACAGAATCATAGAATGGTTTGGGTTGGAAGGCACCTGAAAGATCATCTATTTCCAACCCACCTGCCATGGGCAGAGACACCTCCCACTAGACCAGGTTGCTCAAAGCCCCATCCAACCTGGCCGTGAACATATCCAGTGATGGAGCATCCACAGCTTCCCTGGGCAACCTGTTCCAGTGTCTCACCAGCCTCAGAGTGAAGAACTTCTTTGTAATTTCCAATCTAAATCTCCCCTCTTCCAGTTTGACGCCATTACTTCTTGTCCTATCTCTACAAGCCCTTTTAAAAAGTCCCTCCCCAGCTTTCTTGTAGGCCCCCTTCAGATACTGAAAAGCCTTCAGATACTGGAAACCCTCTGAATGATGCTCTGGACTCTTCACATCCTCTTTTTTTTTTTTTTTTGACACAGTGCTACCAAGACACAGTGCTGGAAAGACACGGGAATTTGGGGCGTGGGAAGGTGGATTATGCAATTAACTTCCTGAACCTGGGTGTCAACATCCCAAGGCACTCTCTTGTGCCTTCTACCTTTCCTCCCTGGCATCTTTTTGCCTTTCAAGGTAAAAAGCACACAAAAGAGGCTTTTGAGCCATTGCACCACCTGGCTTTGTTTCCAGAGCCTATGTGACAGGACAGCTCACAGCAGAAACAGAACAGCAGCCGGTAACAAAGTCAGCACTTCAAGTGCTTTTGGACATCCACTCTCAAGCCCTGCATAGGCTGGGGGATGATGACGGGCAACAAGAGCCTGGAGACAATGTTATTTTCATTTTGAGACAAGCTGTGAAGTAGGATGGGAGAGCAGGAAGGTCGGTGGTAGGAAGTGGCCTGGAACACCTGCCTCAAGATGGGATGAGCAGCTCTCTGCAAGTCACTTCTCTCTGCTCCATACGTGCGTAGGTGTGTTCACTAGTAGAAGCACAACCTAACAAAGTTTCCTTCTAGGATTGCAATCGATTAAATTCAGGACTTTAGGTTTTTAGTAAAGCAAGATCAGATTTCTCTAGGTTGCAGGGCAGTGGATGTCCATGCTTTGTTGGGCTATGTTACACCTCCATGCTTTGCAACTCCACAGCCTCCAAGTATTGAAACGGATGGGATGCGGGGAATGGAATCACAGAATGATAAAAGCATTAAGGTTGGAAACGACCTTCAAGATCTCTGGGCAGCCTGGGACAGCTCTTGACAACCCTCAAGGGGAAGAAATTGTTCCTAATGTCCCCTGGGGCAACTTGAGGCTCATTCCTCTTGTCCTGTTGCTTGTTCCTTGGGAGAAGAGCCTGATCCCACCTGGCTCCGACCTCCTGTCAGGGAGTTGTCGAGAGCCAGGAGGTCTCCCCTGAGCCTCCAGGCTGAACAACCCCAGGTCCGTCAGCTGTTCCTTACCAGGCTTGTGCTCTAGACCCTTCCCCAGCTTCCGTGAAGCCACACGTGAGACTGCAGAGCCACACAACCTCTCCTGTGTTACATCACCCTGAACACAGATAATGAACCAAGTCTCACTTAAGACACCCAACTGCTTGTCCTTTCCCCCTACCTCCAAACTCCTGTAGACGGAGTCATTTAGCACTGCTATAAAAATAACACCCAGACTGCCCTGCTGTGCCAGACAGAGCACAAACATCTCGTAGACAACAGAACTTGTCCCCAGTAACTTAGCAGGATGTTACTGGGTAGCTGGATGCTAGATCCATATGTCCCAGGACCCAGTGAGGTGTTTTATCCTGTAGGCAATGCTGATATTCTCAGCAATGTGGAAAAAGATATTCCTGCCCACAAACTAACCTGGTGGGAACTTCTAGCGCAGGAAAGCGTAATGCCCAGCCTGGCTTTTTGCACCAAGACTCATACTAACCACGCGCCCTAACCAGAATCACAGAATGGTAGGGGTTGGAAGGGACCTCCGAAGATCATTGAATCCAATCCCCCTGCCAGAGCAGGACAGAACTAGAGCAGATCAGGCAGAAATGCATCCAGACAGGTCTTGAAAGTCTCCAGAGAAGGAGACTCCACAACCTCTCTGGGGAGTCTGTTCCAGGCTCTGTAGCCCCCACAGTAAAGAAGCTCTTCCCCATGTTGAGGTGGATCTTCCTGTACTTGAGCTTGAATCCATTGCCCCTCGTCCTACCACAAGGCACAAGTGAAAAGAGGTTGTCCCTGCCTTCTTGACACCCAGCCTCATGGATTTATAGACATTAATTAGAACCCCTCTCAGTCTTCTCTCCAGACTAAAAAGCCCCAGGTCTCTCAGCCTTTCCTCATAAGGCTGGTGTTCCAGTCCCTTAATCCCTTAACCTGAGCTTCACAAGTGGCACTTTTAAATGGAAAATTAGTATTAAAAAAAAAAAAAAACAAAAAAACAAAAAAAAACAAACAAAAATGCAAACCAGGCCTTCCAGCAGAAATAATTCCTGGCGCAGAGGGGAAGTGGAGGCTGCGCCATTGCTCAGCTGCCCCTACACTCAAGGCTCCTTTGAACTGAGTTGGTAGAAAAAGAGTCCCACTTGGGGTTTGTTTCCTTCACATCTCGTCCTCGCTGTGGGGTTCAGCAGTGGTTTCTGAGGACTCAGTAACTCTGCACCATGTGCAGGTCATGGGTTGCACGTGGTTCTCATGGAATACTCCTGGCTTTGCCCCAGAAAACATGTTTCACAGGTGGCACATCACTCTGCCACCTACATCCATCATGGGAGATGCTTTTTGTGGATGGGGCTTCGCCAAAGCAAGAAGACATAATTCCCAGGAAGGAATTTGCAGCCCACTGAACCGCAGGTGTCCATGTCCAAGTTCCCTGTCCAGGTTCCCACAGCAGCTAATGGAGACATATTCACACAACCAGTGGAGGCTGCAGAGGTTTCCTTCCCTGGAGCAGATTCTTACATGTAAGATGTAGGAGATAAACACAATCATAGAATCATTGAATGCTTTGGGTTGGAAGGGACCTTTAAAGGTCACCTAGTCCAACCCACCTGAGCTAAGCAGGGACATCTGCAACTAGAGCAGAGTGTTCAGACCCCTGGCCAACCTCACCTGCAATGGTACCAGGGATGGGGCATCGACAACTTCTCTGGGCAATCTGGGATAGTGTTTCACCACCCTCAGTGTAAAAAATGTCTTCCATCTCCTCAGTCTATATTTCTCCCTTTCATAGAATCATTAAGGTTGGAAACGACCTTCAAGAACATCAAGTCCAACTGTCTACTAAATATTATCAGGACCACTAAACCATTTCCTGAACTGTCTCATCTAGATGTTTTTTGAACACCTCCAGGGATGGTGACTCCACCCCCTCCCTGGGCAGCCTGTTCCAAGGCCTCACC
>JAAGNO010026602.1:0-40199 GCA_033439905.1 Ceryle rudis | reverse complement strand
GTTGGCAGGCGACGGGTGACCGGTGACGGGGCGGGCCCAGGCGAAGCCACGCCCCTCCCCGCGCAGCTTTCCCGCGGGCCACGGCGCCCCCGGCGCGTGCGCTGCTCTCCTGCCGTTTCCCTTCAGGGCGGGCGGCGGCCGCTCCGCTTCTGCTCGGCTCCCCGAGGGGAGATTCCGCGAGGTTGTGTTCTAATTAAAGCCAGAGTCCCTGCATAAATAACAGAGCCTGCTCTGGTGGTTGGGTTTTTGGGGGGTTGGTTGGTTTGGCGGTTTGTTCATTAAGGTGTGGATCGCACACCACATCCGTGTAGAGCAGCCTGGGGGGGGGGGTTCATTCTAGAGCGCTGCATGAAGCTTTGGAAATGCAACATTTGATCTTGATAAGCTCAAAGTAATAGGCCTAAGCTGCCGCCATTTTCATAGAGGGGTGTAAATAAGTTTCTTGTAATGGTTTTGGGCCGTGTTAGTTACAAATCTTTGCAATTAGGTGTGAAAAGCAACGTGGAAAACTCCGGTAGGCTGTATCTGGAAAAGAATGGAGGGAAAAGGGCATCATTAGGTTTAAAAAACATTATTTCAGAATATTGCTACACTTGAGCTTTCCAATAGTCTTCAGTTTGCTCCTTACCGTTTACATACCACCCACATTTAAATTACCGTGTGAATCCGCACTGTAGGGTATGGGTAATAAGTGTTTTGGGCATTGCTTTTAATAATCACCCTACGCGTTATATGATTTTATTCTCTACGTTGTTGCTTCCCGTGTAGCCTATTCCCCCTGTTGAGAAAGCCAAGTTGGCCTTTTTCTAATTTAATTTTGTATTGATCAGAAATAGTTTTGTAAATGTCTTTCCCGTAAAGGTTGGCCATTGTATTTGCTTAAACTCCAGAGATCTTGCACAACTTCGGTTTAACTTTACATAAAGTGATTTGCGAGGCGCTACGCTCAGATAGCGGCATGCGAACGCTTTGTTGCCAACATTTTCTCTTTTTTTTGTTTTGTTTTGCAAATGCTGTTTAAAACGGTACGCGCTGTAGGTGCGTTGTGCCCTCGTATTTTCATATTGTACTTTTCTCTGTAAGGGAGGGAGTCGGGCATAATCGAGAATACAAAGGGCTCTAAGAAATTTGGAAGTGAAATGGATGAAATAATAAAAAAAGGAAGCTTCTGGTCTGAACATATCAGTGCATGATGTTTGATACAACTCCAATGTTTGTGTTGGCTGTTTTTCTTCAGATGCAAAGCTGCGATCGCTTTGATTTAAATAAAAGTTATTTTCTGAAGGACAAACTGAATGTAATTTTTTGTTTGTTGGGTTTGGGTTTTGGTTTTTTTCTTTTTCTACCTCTGAAAATTATTTTTTTTATGTAGCTGTCAGGGAAAGTTAGGAGTAACATGGGATTGCTATGGACATACTCAAAAATTGAAATCCTAAATTAAAAAATGCCTACATTTATCTGTTCTGGCTTCCCTGGGGAGGGGGCAATAATGTTTTAGTAAAACCTGGTCTGCAGTTACTTATTAACTGTGAGTGAAACGGGTTGGTATTTCTGTTCATCTACAGCAGAAACCAACCACCGATGAATCCAGAATCATTAGTGCCTATGGTTAGCTGCTTGTTGTCGTAGAAGCTATGACTATTTTAATATCTTTTTTTGTTTTATTATTTTCTGGAACAACTTTTAGCCAAGAGGAAATGTAAGTAAGGCGAATATAGAGTTTACTGGAAATATTACTTGGTTGTTGTCTGCCGTTGTAGGTAAATAGATACAGAACTGAAGTAGAACCAATGCAAAAGGCATTATCCAAATCAGCGTGTTTTCACAAGCAATATTCTCCCTCGTCTGCGGGGGGCTAGTGCTAGAAAAAGGACTGATGCTTCTGGAATTGCTGTATCGGCTGCTGAAGGAAGAGGTAGAGTCACCTCCTTACAAACGTGCAAAAAAGTTCGTTAGCTTTTCTCTAGTGCCGAAGGGCAGGTGCTTTGCTCGGGTTTTGATGAAAGCTCTTTCTTACTTAAACGTGTATTTTACAATTGTACCTAGCAGTGCTTTTTTTGATTCTCACATCTGTTAACAGCGATGTTCAGAAAGCAGCCAACCTTCAGAAAAAGGAGACGGGCGTACATCAAATGATTTACTTGATGTCGCTCCCTGTGTGTTTTAGATGCATTATGTGGTCACCTACTAGAGCCTGGCTTGCGCTTCTGGGGAGCGATGCATATTTCAGAGTTTAAAGCACTGAAGAAATTAGAGCAGTCCCTCAAATACTTCCATTTGCCTTTGCTCTAAATTGCCCCCTTCGTTTCAGTAAGAACTATACTGGCAGGAAAACTGCCCGAGTGAACTAAGCGGAAGATTAGTGTTTTAATTTGGCAAAAGGAATAGTGATTTCCATGTAAATTGCCTGGTTTAGTAGACATGCTTTTGTGTGTCTGCAAAAACATTACTCTAGCTGAGCTGTTATTTGGTAACGTTACGCGACGCTTTTTGTAAGAATTATTCTGACTGGAGCTCTACTGTTTTTACCAAGTGTCTCAGAATATCTTGGTCTGGTTTTCTTACTTGCTTTAGCAGCGTGTACATAAGTGAACTACAGACAGAAATGAGAAATCTGAGAGAAATACAGTTCTGTTACCCATTTATTGTTTTATGTTCCACATACAGATATGTCCTTACAGCACCAAAGATCCTCCGAATTGGGGCACCTGAGAAAGTTGTAGTTCAAGCTTTCGGTTATGAGAAGGAATTTCCAGTCACTATCACCCTAAGAAGCTTTCCAGACAAGCTTGCTGTTTACGCTTCTGGCCATATTTCTTTAACTTCAGCCAACAAATTCCAAGATGCTGTAACTTTAAGAGTAAGGAATTCGGTTTTGCAGTGGTTGTATTGTCACATTTAGTTACAAGTGTTAAAAAATATTATGATAAGTTTTCGGTTGTTTAGACTGGCAGGGGAAGCCTCGATTTCTCAGTTTGCCACAGGTAGTTTATTTCACTTGAGTTCGTCTGAAATTTAATCGTATCAAATTAGTATAACGGAATGACCCCGGAGTTAAACAGCTAATCCATCTCATAGCCTCATAACTGGGGGTTGCACTCGGCTATTTTAGTTCTGGACGTAAATAAAATGCAAAATTTCAAAATACCTCTTCGGAGCTTAAATACTCCAGACCATCATCTCTGATGTAAGCAAGAACAAACCCTTCTGGGGGTTAACGTTTTTATTTAATGATAATTAACAACAGGACAGTAACTGCTATGCAGATACTCTTCTCACTAAAAAATACTGTAGGAAAATGTACTTAAAAAAACCCCTTTAATATTCTTTTAAAAATCTTTTATTTCATCTCCCCCAGCTTCAGCCAACAGATTTACCAAGAACAGACAATTCAGTCAAGTATGTGTATTTGGAAGCTGTTTCTCCACATTTTACAAGATTAAAAAAAATTCCTGTTTCCTATGAGAACGGGTTTCTTTTTATTCATACAGACAAACCAGTTTACACTCCTGATCAGTCAGGTAAACACTGCTTATTTCTCTTGGCTCTTATTTACTTTTCAAAGTCTGTTGACTTTGCCAAGGAATTAGGATTTAGATGTTTCAAAGCTCTTGGTTATGTCACATTGCTGTCGGTTGCTATTTAATTTTTAATCAGCAGAATAATATTTTGAACTATTTGATCACGCTGTAGAAATCAATCACTTCTCCCAGTATCCTCTCGGTCCCTGCCCTCTACACCCGAATTGCCTCATCTGTGAAAGATTTTCCTGGGAATGCGTGAAAAATATTTGTGAGGATCTGAAAACTTAAACAATTAGTAGGAATAAAAGGTTGTGTTTTAAGGTTTGGTGTTTGGGTTTTTTGTTGTTGTTATTTTTGTTTGTTTGTTTGTTTTAATCTCTATGACTTTCAGACTTCTTGTGATAATTCTTACAGTGAAAATCAGGGTTTACTCTCTGAATGAAGAACTGCGGCCAGCTCAGCGAGAAACTGTCCTAACCTTCGTGGTAAGTTCTAATTAAATTTCATATTAATATCCCATAGGTCACAAACCCAGTAAATGTAGTTAGTTGCTAAACCAGTTTGGCAGTCAATATTTAATTTGATCTTTAATATATTTATATTCAATAAAGCTGTTAGATGTTTTTGCAGGTAGCCAGACATCTTTTAAAAGATCTAAAATTGACTTTGCACAGTTGAATAGAGGTTTTCAAGTCCCAGATCTAAAGCTGTTACAGAATGAAAAAAAAAAAAGAAAAAAGAAAAAAGAAAAAAAAAATCTGATTCTTTCCTTGTATATTTTAAGGATCCTGAGGGAGTAAAAGTGGATATTATGGAAGAAGAAGATTTCACTGGAATAGTTGCTTTTCCTGACTTCAAGATTCCTCCTAATCCTAAGTAGATTTATTTAATGCTTTTTGAGGATTATTAACATACTGCTGCCTTAATGTCAGAGTGTCTTTTGCTTGATACACGCAATGTGTGCGACTTTAAATGTGGAGATTTCTAACCGTTCGCATAATGTGTAACCATGGTATAAATAGGGAATTTATGACCAAGGATTCTTCTTTTTGGTTGACTTCCAAACTAACATTGGTCTCCCAAAGCCAATTGGGAAGTTTACTCTCGGAGCACGCGCTCACGGAAAGGAGAGAGAGTGAGGAGATGCGATGAGTGAAAATCCCAGTGACAGCACCGAAATTACAGAGCAGTTAGTGGTAGGTTTTTCATGCTGAGTTAAAAAGGAAGATTAATAAAAACTACATATTTCTACTGCAGAGGTAGAAACAGCGTCAAGGATCCATTGATTTCAGGGAGGGGAAACATTCACAATTCAAACATACACAAATCGCCAGCATTTTTCTAGTAACAGCTGCTTACAAAACAAATACCTTGTCAGTTCTCCTTTTAGTCTCGAGAGGGTGCTGAAGATTCACTGAGTTGGCAGAAGGATGGGAGCAGGAGCTTGAAAAAAATGATTTTTTGCCTAATTTACTTTTCATTAGGAAATGAACAATAATTTTACTCTGAGTAAAAAATTATTTTATATCCTTCTTGAAACTGAATATCTCTTAACAGCAGATTCCCAGACTTTTTCTTGTGGTGCTATACAGCACCTATAGATTGTAGGAACTGACTTTCTATAAATTATGACATAAATTGCAATCGGGATCAAGTTTCTTTGAATAGTAAGATAGGAAGTTATACACATTTAGATATGTTCTGCACGTAGAAGTTCTGTGAGTGTAAATAAAGCAATTTGAAATGATGGAAATGCCTTTTGAGTGCTTCTGGTGGCAAAGAAAAGTCATCCAAATGGTGGTAAACCAGGTAGATGATACATACCAGTCCTGCTCACCGCACCGAAGCGGACTTGTAGCCACAATCAGGCATTTGTCTAACCTCAGGGGTGGTAACTGGCCAGTGAAAGAGCCTAGTCAATTACATCTTAATGAATGACACTGGTTCCATTTGCAGTCTTCAAGCTGTATCTCTGCTTTAACTAAAGAAAACCAAGAATTCAGCTGCTAGTCACAAATAATAGCATATTATTTTCCCATTTATTTCGGTGCTTTAAAATAAGTTTCAAAGACTTATTAAAATATCATAGCAGAATCTTCTTAAAGGAGGGATTGAACATGTGGAAAAACTTGGTGCAGATTTTTTCTCTCTCATTATTAACATGAAATACTGTTAAGTTGTAATACCAATTCTTGTCTTTGAAGTTAACTTTCATCTTAAAAAATGCTCGATGCTGACATTTCGTAGGTATGGGATTTGGAAGATTGAAGCCAAGTATAAGAAGAATTTTGTAACCTCAGCTGTTGCTCAGTTTGAAGTTAAGGAATATGGTAAGGTGTGCCCATACTGTGAACCTTCACTTTAATCTGTTTTTTCAGTGAAATTTGCAGAGGGCAGCTGTACAACACAGAGGAAGACAATGCAGAAGTGCCCGAGGTAACACTGGCGTGCGATGGGATGCAGTGTAATGCCAAGTGGTAACGGCAGTTCAAACTACTCAGTCATGCCACTGTAAGGCTGTATTAGTACAATGTGGCTCTAGGGTTATTCTGTAGTATGCTGGGTCATCTTGAGGTAGTGCCAGTGATGCAGTATGTGGAGCCAGGGCAACTGCAAATAAGGCTTTAGAACTTGTTCTTCACTGTGGACGAGCTGACGGATGCGTTTCAGGGCTGTAATACTGTAATTCCAATCACTGAAAACCAACATGATTCTTTGGCTATACAGAGGCCTCTTTCTGAGTACCTGTGGCTTAATGTATAAAAACATGTCTAAGTGGCTTTCTTTTCTATTCCATTTTCAGCAATGCCAAGTTTTTCCATCGTCATAGAGCCAGAAAGTAACTTCATTAGTTCTGATAAATTTGAGAACTTCCGTATTGTAGTGAAAGCTAGGTAAGGAAATTTGGCTTTGGTTTCTAAATGTGGGTGTATCTCTTATTCTTTTACCTAAAAAATGATTCTCCCGTGCCCAGAAATTTTCTCTTTCACTTCCTCAAGAAGCCCTATCATCACAATCCTTTCTGCTCTGGGAGAGAACTAAGTGACCCTTTTCAAAATTCTTCAACAGAACTGCTTACAGCTGCACAGATATTTGTTTCTTTTCTCTTCCCTAGGAAGCTGCTCTTCTTCAAAAAAAAATGTTTTGTTGCAGCCATTAAAATAATCTTTAAAGCATTTATATTCTTGTTTTGTTCTCAGCTATTTTTACAATAAAAGGCTTCCAAGTGCTGATGTTTTTTTTCGCTTCGGAATAATTGACGAAAATGGAAAAACGATGATGCCTCGTGCAATGCATATCACTAGGGTAAGGAGCAGCAAGCCTGGTTTGGTAGATTTCATACGCTAGGTTCAGGACTGATCCAATTCCACTGAATTTTTCTCATTAAATTTGATGAGAATGGGCCCCAACTCCTGACTTGCACTGACAGCTTTTCAGTGTTAACATTTCCTCTGTAATACTGTCCTCAGGGTGACAGAAATCCACTTTACAATGAGACCCAGGACAGTATTTGAGACAATGTAATTTCAGTCTGGTTCAATTACTCACTTGAGCAAACAGTGTGGTTGAAATTTCTGTGAAATAACTTCGGTGTTTTCAGAGAAAAAAAAATAATGAAATCAAATGGGGACGAACAGATCAAAATTATATTGATTTATTATGGGGAGTCTGTTCTCTGCCAATTATCCCTGCCTCGTTTAGTTTGACCTTTTGGATTTAGTCACTGAAGAATGATGAAAGGCATTATCTTTCCTCATTTAGTGCCTATATCCCTGTGTAATTCCTGCCTCTTGTTGGGCCTGCAGGCAGACTTTGCACTATGTGCCATTGATTGGTTAATTATCAATAATTGTAGGGAATAAATAGTTGTTCTTCATTAAAACATCTCCACCTTTGATTTCCTCTGAAAAGAGACAATGAACAGAAACATCTTGAAGTCGGAATTTGCATATAGTGTATCTATATATTAATTCTAAATTATTAACTATAAAGTAATGACTTATATTTCATTTCTAGATTGAAAATGGAGTTGCTGAGATCAACTTTAACAGTAAGGAAGCAGTGAGTTTTATAGGATTTCAAAGTCTAGAAGAATTGGATGGGTCATATTTATATATTGTGGCATCAGTGTTGGAGTCTACAGGTAAGTTGCTTTTTAATTGATTTTATTTTATTAAGCATACCTGCAAATGAAATAGAACTAGAGAACAAAATTACATGAATAACTTTCCTAGTATCACATTTTCTTTAGTATTGAGAAATCTTTCTTCCAAAAACTTGTAAGGAAGAACAGTCTGTCTGTCCATCACTGTACAAATGTTTAGGGATTAAATGGATATTTGTTTTTGCAGTGGTGCCGGCAGTTGACCCTTTAAATGCAAGGGCTTTGCTGTAACAGACAGGTTGTGCTGCCCTTTGAAGGCAAGTGGAGAAAACAGAGGCTTTACCATGTGATTGTTAAAAGAGGCATAATATTTTTGTTAGGTGGCCTCAGTGGTGAAGCAGAATTTGCTGGAGTGAGATTTGCTCTATCTCCTTACAAACTGAGTTTGATTGCTACTCCACTCTTTGTGAAGCCTGGGCTGCCGTTCTTCATTAAGGTTAGTTAACGTAAGCAGTATTGTTGCACATTACAACACAAGACCCGTATTGCAGAGGCTCTTTTCTTTTTTTTTGTGTATATTACTGCAGCTCTTAACTGGCTTTTGATTTCCGTGGACTTTTTACATTTTTTTTTTTTAAACTTCCGATTGTAGAAGAAGCTTAGCAGCTTGAAAGTTTTCTTCTTGAAAAATGTCACTGTTCATAGAATAAATGCTATCTCTTCTGACAAACAGGTGCAGGTGAAAGATACAACAGATCACTTTGTTGGAAATGTCCCGATCACTGTCACTGCAAAATCTGTCAGTGAGCAAATGGATGAGACCGAGCTGCTGTCAGAGGGCTCAGAATCTGGGAGAAGACAAACAAGCATGAATGATGGAACTGCTTTGTTTGTTGTTAATATCCCATCGGATAGCAAAATACTGGAGTTTCAAGTGAGTTACACTGTTCCATTAACTTATTTTTTTCAAGAGTTTAATTCTGTGCTTCTGTGAATGTACAGCGCTAATGGGAAGATGTTATATGCAAGAGTTCAGAGAGACTAATGCGAATTATCAGTACTTAAACTATTCAGAAGTCTGGACACATAGTTTTTGTTTCCTCCTTTACTAAAACAAAACAAAACAAACAAAAACAAAAACAAACAAACAAAAAAAACCCAAAACCCCAGACATTTAATTATCTTTCAGGTAAAAACTGCAGATCCACATCTTTCAGATGAAAACCAAGCAAGTAAAACCTATGAAGCAAGAGCCTATTCATCTCCAAGTCAGAGTTATCTGTATATTGACTGGGCTTCAAACCATAAAACGCTACAAGTAGGGGATTTAACAAATATCAATGTATATCCACACAGTCAGTATATTCAGAAAATACATCACTACAGCTATTTGGTAAGTAGCAGATGTTTGCTCATATTGAGTTGTTATTTAATATATATGGGTATAGATGAAACACCTCGACAATGAAGAGCTATCCTTAGCGTAGAATATGTGCAGCTCTGACAACTGTTCCTTCCACGTGAAATCTGTCAGTCTTGCAGTAAAAAACCTGTTAAAGTCTCATGTTTAAATTATATATATTAAATCTCCATTGTTTGGAATTCTCATCTGACGTAGGCTGGGGTTAAGAACAGCTAGTGCTGGTCTCTAAAGCTGTTCCAGAAGCTGAAATACAGAGGAAGAGAGAGGTGCACAGACTCAGCGCTTCTTTTTAGGGGATGAGGGAGAGGACTACCTTCCCTTGAACTAGACCCACTGGTCCCAAATGCATCTCGATGTGTGTTGGACTGTATCTAAATGCAAGTAATTAGTCCATATAAGAAACATACTAAATACCAAATTTGACTGGTTTTAGTCACCATCATTTTTCTGTTCTAGATCATGTCAAAAGGGAAAATAGTAACCTTTGGAACTCAGAAGAGAATTAAAGATTCAGAATATGAACATCTAGCCTTTCAGATAACCCAAGAAATGGTTCCTTCAGCACGTCTTATTGTTTACTACACAGTCATGGGAGAAGGAACTGCTGAGTTAGTAGCTGATTCAGTTTGGCTGAATGTGGAACAGAAATGTGGGAATAGTCTTCAGGTGAGTAGCAAAATAAGCACTAAAATTTGTGAGTGTGGATTGATGGTATGGTTAGATTTTACACTGGACTGACACAAGTTTGTTAACACTTCCTTGACTTATTCAAGTGTCTGCCTTGAGGTGGATTTATTTTAGAATAATGTGCTTTTAAAATTACCAATGTTTGTTTGCAATTTATAGGTTAATCTGCAATCAAGCAAAGAGATACTGAATCCAGCAGAAGTTGTATCGCTTAACATGAGAACACAATTCAATTCCTTTGTTGCGTTGTCATCTATTGACAAGGCAATATATGGGGTCACTGGAAGAGGAAAGAGGGCACTGGAAAAAGTTAAGTAGTAGCCACAGAAGCAAACCAAGTTGCTCTTTGTTTCACATTCCTATGCAGATAGCTATTATCTGTCATGCATTCAGTAAGCCTGAAAATAGGTGGAAGCGCAATTCAGTCCAGAATAAAAGTTGCAGGTTTAAGTCAGACAATTCAAAATTATAACAAGAATTCGTTTGCAAAATTTTGGTTTCCCATACAAGTAAATTTTGGTTTGAAAGGCAGATCTGAACTGTCTCATCAGAACTCTTCAGATTTAGCCAAAAATAGGTTGTAGTGTTAGAGAGATCCTTGATCACTGAGACATGGAAACTACATCCCCCTTCTTAGTTCTTTCTGTCAGCTTTTCAGGTAGAATGGTATGACAAATGCTGTTATGTTCAGTGGGTTATAGAGGTTTTCAGTCCCTGGAGAATTTTAGATATGTAGCTTTTACTTAAATACACATGTATCATCTGTCACTGAAAGAATTCCATTCTGATGATAAACCACGGCGGGTTTTTGACTCTTCAGAGCAGTCAGCTACAAAATACATAGGAGAAGAATAGGAGAATTCCTTTGCACCAACCTTGAATCATTTGCATCTGTTATATAGCACTGTTGAATTGGAATGAAACAAGCTGCTCTGAGTATCAGAACTGTTCTAAACAGATGAGTGTAGCATTCCACCTTGATTGATCCGCGTGGCTCTAACTCTGATGGAGGCTCCAAGAAAATGGCTGTGTTGGTGCTGGAATGAGCTCAAATATTGCTACCGGCTATTCTTCAGTGTGTTGTGAGGACACCTTCCAGAGTGAAGTGGCCTTTCTGCAAGTCTAACTCTCATTCATCATATGATATATTCCACATTATCAGTTAGCTGCTGGTGCATTTTTTTTCCTCAGATAATGGTACATTTGGAAAAGAGTGACCTTGGGTGTGGTGCTGGAGGAGGACAGAACAACGTTGATGTGTTCCGAATGGCTGGGCTTACATTTTTAACTAATGCGAACGCTGAGGATTCAGATGAAGCAGGTATTTTCTTTTGGTTTAAGTGTGAAATTGTGGATTTTCTTTTCTGAAATATTCTATCGTGACTCTCGGTTCTTATTTTGGAACTTAATTGAATTAATAGTGAACAGATACAAATGTTTTTTGAGGGAAGAAAACGTTATGACTTGTGGATCAGTTACTGTAAGTGAAATGAAAATACTTTTATGTAATTAAAACAGTAAACAGAAGGTCTCCCAAATTTTGAATGTGATTTTTATACAATTATTTTTAAGTGGACTATGCTGTTACAAAAAATGTTATGTCTTTTGTACTTACTTATTTTTTGAGCAGGTGAAACTTGCAATGAAGTTTTAAGAACCAAACGATCTGACTTCATGGAGCAGATACTCAAGAAAGGTGTTGACAGACTTTTTTAAAGTATATAATTGGGGGGGGAGGGAATTGCTTCTATTGGAAATTAAGAATCTGAGTTTTTGCTTACTACTTTTAATTATTGTTATTAGCTTAATTTAATTGAGAGACTGACCAGTATAGAAGATTACTTTAGAGAAGACGCCATTTATAAAGCCTCTTGGCCATATGCTGCATTTGAAATTGCCAGGATTTAAGTACACATTGAAAATACAGCGTATGTAAGATCTTTTCTTTTTCTGAGGAGACATAACCTGAAAACTCACGGTACTACCATATGGCTGTCTTTCCCAGGGACCACCTGCCAGGGACCAAGCCTGTGAGCAGAACCTCTTGACTGTTAAAATGTAATACAACTCCAAACTGCATTTTTAATTCAGAGTAGTAGTGAATTAGCGTGTGCCATCAGCTTTTGAAAAGTGACAAGTTTATGTTCATCCTCAAATCTGTACCTTCAAAAGTCTGCAGATTTAAAAGATATGTTCAGTATAACGAGTTAAGATGCATTTGGAAAGAAAATCTTCACCTCAGGGAAGAGACTTATTTTATTCTTATTTCAGCATCCAAATACAGACATCCTGAAGTTCAAAAATGCTGCATGGCTGGAGCAAGAGCCTATCCAGTTTCTCAGACTTGCAATGACAGAGCTCAGCGAATTCGGGGTAATGAAAGGTGCATTTCTGCATTCAAAGATTGCTGTGAATTTGCAAACAGACTGCGAGAGGAGGAACCTAGTAAGCTTCTAATATTGGCGAGAATGCGTAAGTACAAGAGCTTTAACTCTCCTGTGGGCGCGGTGAAACATCTCCAGCAGAATATGGGTAAATGCAGAGGTGATGACTTTGTTGATCCATTAATCTCTCTCCTATTAGCTGGCAGCATTGTTCCAGAAAGAATTTTATGACTCTCCAAAGGCCTAACTTGAGGCAAATAAGCAGAATACAGTATCACAAAAGAAATATGTAATGATTTTGAAGCCTTTGGTTGGAAGGCTGTTGGTTGTTTTCTTTTCACTTGCTTTATTTATTTTCTTCAGATTTTGAGGCTTTCTTGGATCTGGATGAGGCAGCAGTTCGTAGCTACTTCCCTGAAAGCTGGTTATGGGAAGTTCACCAAGTTTCTCCAAGGTACTGCTTTTCTCAAATCAGCTATCAACATTTGAGTTAGTTATCAGTTTTATAGAAAGTAAATGCTAAAACTGAGGTAAGCCGGGCAGCCGTAGCTCTGTCTGGGTTGTGTGCTGGAATGCACTCTTAGACAAACAAACTGTTCCTGCCATGTTTCCCTCCAGGCAGTATGTGCTGTCTGGTGCCCAGACTAGGTCACTTTTCCTTTCCCTTTCAACCTTGCTAAACACCAGCTTCTGTAAAGTCAGCTAAACCCAAGTTTATTCCAACAAAAATGCAGAAGTCTTGTATTCTACATCTGCTCTCTTCCCCAGGTCTCTCTTAGAAACAGGAGTTGCTCTGGGCCTGTACTGTCTTTGTGTTGATTAGCTGCTGATGTTAAGAGGGGACTATTGACAATGTATAAATGTACTGACACTTCTAAACACAGGTCAAAGACTCTGTCTGTCACCCTGCCTGACTCGCTGACTACCTGGGAAGTACAAGGTGTTGGCATTTCTGATAAAGGTTGGTACTGCAGCCTAATTAGATTGTACCTAAAGAATTGGGGAGCTTTTCCATTTGGATTTTGCAGAACCCCTCACTGCAGTTGACATGTATGTTCTAAAATGTTCATTTTCTGGTTGCTAAAAAGGAAAAGAAAGCATTAAATTATGTATTTCAGGAAAAGGAAATGACTTCTTTTGTTGTTACGAATGTCAGTGGCTGGGAAAACAAACCCTATCTTGTGTTTGACAGTGGATCATAATAAATTACTAGCAATATGAGAACAAATAGTGAGTGACACTTCCCTGGCACAGCTTCATGATGTTCTGCTGTCAATAGCACAGGGACCAGAGGAGAGGAAGAAATAAATTTTCCAGTAGATATGGTAGTCCAAAGAGAAAATTTATTTCTCACTTTGAGAAGGAGAAGCCCAAAGGACTGGGATGTCAGTGAGTATGCGTGGGGAGTGGCAGACAGCAACCTGGAGCAGGATGCAAGAGCCTGGTCACTTTGGGGGAAAAAAGGCTTGCACAATTTCAAAGTCTGTGTTGGCAAATAAGTCATCAGAAAGGTGGCAAGTATGTGAAGATTTTTCCCGACTTGTTTATCAGAAGGGTGGATAAGATAGTCTGCTTTTATGTTTTTAATTTTCTTAGGTATATGTGTTGCTGCACCATTGGAAATGCGAGTTGTAAAAGATATCTTCCTGAGTGTTTATGTTCCTTATTCTGTGGTGCGAGGAGAGCAAATTGAGTTAAAAGGATCCGTTTATAACCATGGAGCTTCTGCAATTAAGGTAATTTGTGGTCTTAATAAGTTCAACGGAAAGATTAACATAATAAACTAAAAAAGCTTTTCCCCGGTGAGTATCCAGAATAAACAGATCCTTGGATCAGATTTCTCCAGTCCTTCAGCTAGTGTTATGCGTGCTCCACGCAACTACATGATGATGAAATTCAATCATTAATTGTTTAACTTCCCCACCATTCCACCGATTACAAGGTTGTCACGATCTTGCCTCTCAACTTTGCCGCATGAAAGTTAAAATACATTTTTGCTACTCCAATTGTTCGGTCACGGTGTCAAAAAGTGTTGGGATTTTTTTGAATTACCTGCTCCAGAGCTCACAGATTACATTGTCTAGGCATTTAATGTTAAATGGACTATTTTTAAGGAAATACACGAAACAGAAGTGAAAAATTATTGAAAGAATGCAAGCAAAATGTGCAAAGGTTTGTGTCTGAAGCCTAGTGTAGTGTTTCCTGGTGTTGCTATGGGTGCTTGTTAGTGCATCTCCAGTGCAAGCAATAGTAATTCCTAAGGCAGCAACACTTGCTCATTGTGAACAGAATAGTACAGTAATAGATTGCTCAGTGGCTTTAATATTTCTCTGGTGTAGCTGTCATGGAGGCAAAATACTTAAAATCTTTCGACGTTTCAGTTCTGTGTTAAAGTAGCAGCTGGAAATGGAATCTGTTCTTTCGGAGATTCTGCAACGACTGGATCGAGGATACGCAGCTGTAATTTTAAGACTCTAGGTGGTGGTTCTTCCTCACCAGTTACATTCAAAATACTTCCTTTGGAGTTAGGTCTTCACACTATCAACTTTACACTGCTGACAGCCGGGAACAGTGAAACTGTGGTTAAAACTTTACGTGTAAAGGTAAGAAAAAACCCAAACCCTAAATGATTGTAGTGGTTTTGAGTTTCATACTGATTCAGTCACAAGAAAGAAAATAATATATTAAATCAATATATAAATAATGTTTAATTTAAATATTATCAGAGAATCAGAAATATCACAATGTCATCGAATTCACGGAGGTGTATGTAGTGGAAAAATGCATGTTGAGTATTTCAGTACGCGCATCTTAAAACCTTGATTAAAAGAATTGTCAGAAAGATTTGATATATATAAATAGTTAGATTATAACTTAGTAAGCAAGAAAAATCCCGTATTCAAAATTATTTGGTTCAGATTTTCAACTGCTTAAGCAATGCACCACTGAAAGACACTTCTCTGTATTTTTATACTTCAGTAAGCTTTTTGTTGTTAATTTCACAAGAGTTTTGGGAGCTAGACCACTAGCTTAAACGTAGACATAGAACAGTTAAGGAAAACTCAGCTGCAGAGAAGGATGTATAAGGCAAAGATACTCTGGTTTTCAGCTCTTCTTTCACCTAATATATTTGATTAAGCAAAAGTGTTTTCATTTTCTACTTCTTTCCTCTTAATGATTTCAGCCAGAAGGCATTAAGAAAGAACTTCACGCAGGTTTCACTTTGGATCCACAGGGTGTTTATGGTAAGGGAATCATTCATATGTGTCATTACTTTGTTTATTTTTTCATAGTCTTGCTCCACAATAATCAAGTTTTCTGTAATGTGAAAAAATTGGCATTTCTCCTTCCTGAAGTACTCTTCGGATGTCCTTTCCAAGGATTTCCTCTCCTTTTGTTGACTAACAAATGCATCTCAAAGTGGTTAGTCTTTCAAAAGAATACTTGGATTCATTTTCTTAGCAAAAAAGGCAAAAGAAAGATTGAAGTGTTTTCATCTCTTCTTTTTCAAAGGTCGATGTTGTTTGCATGTGCATTTGAGCCTGTGTGTAGTTTTCAAGTTATCACAGTATTTTTGCTACTGCCTTCTCGGATAGCCAGATGCAAAGGTTACATCTGAACCACGTATCAGCTGAGATTGTGCAGGATGAGATATATAGATATATGTATCTATTTTCAATTATAGGTTCACTCAGGAGACGACAGGAATTTCGATACAAAATCCCACTAAATCTGGTCCCTAAAACAAAAATTGAGAGAAATGTCAGTGTCAAAGGTAAATTGAATTGAACTTTCAGTCTACTGCATATGGACTCCCTGCATATATGTTCTTTTTCTCCTATTTTGTATTCCTTTGTTTAAATTTATCTGACTTTCTTCCTAGGTTCTCCTTGAGAAAGGGCTATGCACACCACCTTTTTCAGTAGAACTTTAAACACTTGCTACCGAACGGTTGCTATAAGTATGGAATATTCCACCCCAAGATTCACTTTCATGATCTCTCATTTAAATACATTTCGTTTTTTTCTTTCCACAGGAGATCTTATGGGTGAAGTGGTTGCCACAGTCTTGAGTCCTGATGGTCTTAGTATTCTAACTGATATGCCAAAGGGCAGCGCAGAGGCAGAGCTTATGAGTATTGCCCCCATATTTTATGTGTTTCATTACTTGGAAGAATCAAATAACTGGCATTTATTGGGTCCTGAAACCTTAACTTCAAGAACTCGAATGAGGAGGAAGATGAAAGAAGGTAGAAAAATATAGCTTCTTGTCTTGCTTCAGAGTTGCAGAGGTGCATAAACTTTGCCGAATGAGAAATATACGAGTGAGCAAATACTATTTTAATACAAAACTCTCGTTTCGTAACTTATTTTCTGCTTAATATATCCCTTAGGAATTGTGAGCATCTTGTCATTCAGAAATTCTGACTTTTCCTACAGCATGTGGAAAAATGGGCAAGCTAGCACTTGGTGAGTGAAAAAGATTTTTTGATGAGAATGGATGGAAAAAACTTGTTTCACCCCTTTGCTTTCAAATTATAACTACTTTTTAAAGGGTGATTCTTCCTAGGAAGCATGAGAGGGGAGCTTGATGATAGATGTAAGCGATGCTGACAAATTTGAATACTATCTTTTGATTCTTTGCTTTCACTTGCTAAATCTTTTGTTTATAGTTCACATGATTGCAGCCATAGTGGGCCAATGGTGAAGAGCAGACATAACTGAGAAAATTTGTAGGATTTTGCTCAGTTCTGAAACCTCTTCTTTGTGCCTGGAATTTTACAAAAGGCCTGTGCAGACCTCGTTCCCCTGCAGAAAGCTCAGGCGAAGTTTGCACCCCAAGTTTGAAGGAGGAAAGCTAAGCACAGGGACAGAATGAAGGGCAAAACAGACATACCTCTTGTTCCCACAGATGCGGTACTTAAATGCTGTCAAACAGGGGGGGTAGCACTGTTGATGGAAAACGGAATCTGCTGATGAAAATTAGGCAAAATGCACAGTCACTGTCCTGCCTTTCTGAATGACTAAATACAGTTGGCTCTTGGAAGGACTAAGATGCTTCAAAGGCATCTTCCTTAAGTTCTGTGCATATGAAAAAGTAATTTTTTGAGGATGTAATGAGTTCAGATTCTGAAACATAGAAATACATCCTCGTTTAAAATTATCAGAGGAATTGTTGCCCATTTGGTAATTTAAAATTAATCTGCAGTATTTCTTTGAACTGTGGGAGTCCGTAGCCTACCCTAATCATAAATCGTGCAAATCTGTATCTAGCCTCTAGCAGCGTGGCAATATCTGCTAATCGCAACAAATAAAACCTGTTTGATTTCCTTGGCAGGTTGACAGCTTTTGCTTTAAGGATTCTTGGACAAGTTAATCAGTATGTAGATATTGATCAAATTTCTATTTGTAATTCACTTCTGTGGCTGATTGAGAGCTGTCAAATGCCAGATGGGTCATTCAGTGAATTTTCAGATTACCAACCAGTGAAACTACAGGTATGAAAACCAAATGTTTTCGGTGTGAACACAGTAAAAGCTGAAGTCGGCAGGAGGTCATGTGTTTGGGGAATGCATTTCACCAGAACACTTATTTAAGACAACTTTGCTGGATTTGACTCTCTTTCTAAATTCATCTAAAGAACAGCGCAATCTTTTCAACCTTTTCTGGTTCCCCACTAAAAGCGGCTCCTTGCCACTTCTTAATATTTACAAAACAAATTTACAGTAGTTGTAGGAGGTTGATTTTACAATATAATAGTCCTGGCTTGCCAGTAACTCTATCTATTTTGGTCTCTTTTTACAAATAAGCTATTACCTTCAAGAGAGTCAATATTTCCAGGTTAAACCAAGTTGGTATTTCTTACAGGAATTTATATTTATTTCCCCACCTAAACTGTGGAAAGTTCTATTTATTGAAACTAACTGTTGTTTCTATGTAATTATATTTACGTATTTGATTTTGTAGGGTTCATTGCCTAGAGAAGCTAAGGAAAAAATTTTGTACCTCACAGCATTTTCTGTTATTGGAATTGAGAAGTCAATTAAAATATGTCCTACTCAGGTAAATAACATTTTTATTTCTGCCAGCAGTCATGTTCTGGAATTCTAATTTCTTCTGGGTTTTTTTTTCAACATTTATTCAAAGAAGTTAAGTTTTTTTCCATTTCAAAGATTAAGATTTATTTCCTTTGTTAGTCTATGTCCTTCAAAATCACTAGAAGAAGAGTAATGAAATTCTGTATAAGGCTTTATTAAAGGATATGCTGTAGCAGACATTATATATACCTGCATTGTCTGGCGGATGTGTTTCTTTAGATGGAAGTCTGGTAGGTGTCAGCTGTAGCCTGTTCATCTTTACAGAAAATCCATGATGCTAAAAACAAAGCAGGAGACTATTTGATGAAAAATGTGCAGACTGCTCAAAGCCCTTTCACTATGGCAATAACTTCATACGCTTTAGCTCTTGTGGATGTGAACCACCACTTGACACGACTGGCGTTCTCTGCACTGAAGAAGGAAGCATTTGTCGTAGGTATTGTAAATTCTTACACTCTGTACTGCTGTTGGCTCTCAGGTAGCCTGCTCTGTCAGTATTTTTGACATCTCTAATGTGACAGCACTCCTTGGAGGGTTCATTTCAGTGATGCTCGTTTTGGCATAAGTGAATTTTTAGTCTTGTGTGGCCCAGTGTTTCTCTAGATGGTGTCCTGCCCTCAGCTTTTTGACAGTGCAGTCTCATTAGCAGTGTGCAGTCAGTGGGGCACCTGTCCTGCCCCACTGGATCACGGTTGTTCCGTAGGCTTTTGTTTTATGTCCGTAGTGGATTGCTTTTTGTCTGCCTCCTCCTCCTCCTTATGATGTGTCCACTCTTTTCCTTGTCTCAGAGTGGAATTTTTAGTCTCTGCCACTGCCCTCACGTCTGTGGTGTTTGCTTTTCTTCATGTCTCACCGGTTGAATTTGTAGTCTCTGTGAATGCTGTTCCTTTTCAGTGTATTTCATCACAGCCAGGGGACTTGGGCTGTTCTCAGCCAAGTAATGATTTCTACTGGAACAGCAAAACTTTGTCCTGTCTGTTGAAAGTGGCTTTAAGCTAAAATAATTTCTAAATCTGCATTCTATTTGTTTGGCCCCTCCATCACTCTTCAGGACGGGCAATAGTTGGATATGCATCGGATGCTTTGCTTCAGGGCTGGTTATGATCAGTTTCTAGTATAAATGCCAGACTTGCTAGGGTAAGAGAAGTGTATCTTCATCTCCTGTTAAATGCAGAGTGAATTCCTCCCTTTCTCCTTGCCACCTTGCGTAGTCTAGAGAGACCTGTTGCTACGTGTCAATCCAAACCCTTCCTTTTCTTCTTTTGTAGGTGACCCTCCTATTTATCGGTTTTGGAAAGATACTTTCAAAACACTAGACCAACACACTCCCAGCTCTGTTACCGCACAAATGGTTGAAACTACAGCATATGCCTTGCTTACTACTTTGCTAAGAGGGGACAAAAACTACGCCAATCCAATTATCAAATGGTTGTCCGAAGAGCAGAGATACGGTGGAGGGTTTTATTCAACTCAGGTAAGGTAACTCATGTTAAGGGCACTGTTGAGACCCTGCCAAGCTCTTCAGCTTGTAATGCTTACCAGTGGTTGTAAATGTGTTTAAGTGGCAGAAAATAAATTGCTTTGTTATACATTTTCACTTTTTTTTTTTTAATTTCTGGAATTAATTATTTATAATTGATTTTTGGCAGGACACAATTAATGCCCTTGAGGCCTTGACTCAGTATTCCCTTCTTGTCAAACGGCTGAATTTGGACATGAATGTTAAGATAGCATATAAAAACCATGGAGACCTTCATGTATTTAAACTGACAGAAGATAATTTTGTGGGAAGAACTATGACAGTGAGTAAATAGTATCACTTCAAAAATGAAAGCAGAATTCTTACCAACTTGTTAAATAATTATTTGAACTTTGAAATTGCTGCTAAAATAGCTCTTTCCATTAATAAACTGGTAGTAATTCGGTATAGCAGATGTTTAAGGACTCTGCTTATCTGCTAAATTTAATGCATTTGAATATTCATTTCTATTTACTTTCTCTGCTTGTTCCTATGAAGCTTTTTTTTTTGTAGAATCTATTCTACAGATTCAGCAGATTCACCAGGCCTTAATATGTGTTTAAAATATAGACAAGACAAGCAGATTGTCTGACCTGAATTGTTGCTAATAGAGCTATATCTGTTATTAACTTAAAAGATCTGTTTAACATCAATCCTTTAGATACCTTTGGCTGACGACATCTACGTGAGCACTGGAAGCAGCACTGGCATAGCTACAGTAAATGTAAGCAGGCATGGGGTTTAAATTTCTTTTGCTGCTGAGCGTTCATTTACTCTGCTTTGCATCCATCAAAACTAATCATGCTGTGCAGCCTTGTTTTTACTGGTATTATATTCTCTGTATTATCAGTTTTATGCCAGTTTTGAGAATTGTTTGCTGCTTTTGTTCTGTGTAATTTATTGGTACGTGTGTAGGTGAAGACAGTCTACAATACAATCGGTACTTCTGAAGACTCGTGTAGCTTTGAACTGAAGATTGTTCCGAAGACAGACGATGGTAAAGTGTTCGTATGGTTTTTAAATATTACTGCTCGAGTCAGTGCAAGGAAGGGAGGAAAAACCCCTTACTTTGTTTAACAAAGTGTTTCTTATTAAGAATTAAACCGCAATAAATTCTGCCACTTTGTAAAAGCAAAACTGGAAAAGAAAGTGCTAGAAACCTTTTTAGCCCCTCTTGAAACTATTGCTTTTTGTGAATAGACTTGATTTGTATTTCTGTTAGGTGCATTTTTACTCACTTAGGGAAGAGTTTTTGCAGTTGAGCAGTGACGGACACAAAGTAGGAGAAGAAAGAAATATGATGGGGATGGGGAGGTTTACAGTGAGTTCTACAAGGTACTGTGAGTTCTAGTCCAGTTAAACAGGACCTATAACCACATTCCAAGTTTTTGCCATGAAGTAGTTTTAGTAACAGAAGTACACAATAGACAACATTAAGCATGAAAGCTGTCACTTCACCTGAGCTATAAAAGAAGGCGAATGTCGCTTGTTTGTGGCTAGACAATAAGATCCAATAAAAATAGCCACCAAACCAAGTTAAAGAATTACCTTCCAATGATGAAAATGCTTAATGAGAATTTTGGCTTGCTGCTTCTGGAGAGTTATAAAAGAACTTATTTGACTCTGCTTGATATGAAAAGGTCACAGAAAAGGAGATGGTGAGCCACTTGGGCGCTTAGAGGCCTGTGCAAAGTAAGTACAGCTGACGGGCGTTCTGGGTGGGTGGGTTTTTCCTTTCCTCAGTGCTTGAGCCAATGTTTAGTATTTAAAGGTTTCATGTAACTAAATGCTCGTTATAAATGTCCTGGCTTCCCTACCATTCAACACTCCTCCTTACAAAGGTGGAATTCCCAGCTGGCACGTTAAGGAATAGGAGCAGTGCAAAGCAAATGCATTGTGGGTCTACAGATGCATTATGAAATTAATCTACAGAAATCGTACAAAGGCTTTTTGGTCTTTTGTTTATTTTCTTATTTATTATTTTAATATTACATTACAGTTTCTTTACAGTATTTTCAAAAGGTATTAAGAAAAGCTTCTTTATGCACGATATTGGCATAAACCTGAGATGATACCTCTGGGTTGTTTTGCTTCATTATGAATTTACTGGTTTTTAAAGTTTGATAGAATTTTTCTTCATCTTTTGGGGATCAGACTTGAAGATTTCTTTTTAATTTCAGTTATATTTAACTAATGTTATTTTTATCCTATTTTAGGTACAGGCCCAGCGTGAGAGAGCCGCAGTCAGGGTCTGCGCATACCGTGATGGACATAGGTTTGGTTAGTGGATTGGAGGCAAATCCAGAAGACTTATCTACTGTAAGTATTACAGTACTTTTTCACTGACTTTTTTTGACGGGTTAGTATATACGCCTAGCTATAAGTTGGCTGAAGTTTATGAACTGAATGTTAGCTGTAGTGCTACCCGGCTCCTATTGACAAGCATGCAAGTTGTTAAAAGCAATCAGAATTACACTTGTAGGATTTAAATAGGATACTGTACACAGACTCAAGTGTTCTTTTAAGGATAATTAGCTCTTAAATTCTATATTATCTTCATGTAATAAGTAAAAGGATAATTTCCTTAAAAGAAAATAAAAAAACCCAAGTGAGAGTATGAGCATTATAAAGAGGCAACTGGAGCATAAAGAGCAAAATTCTATTAAAGCTACCGACTTCAAAACCTTCAAGATCGTCCAAAAAATTTTAACTTGTATAAAAGATTTTCCTGTTTTTCTCCCCTACAGCTTGCAAGTGGAGTCGATCAGTTGATAGCAGATTATGAGATAAAGGATGGGCATGTTATTCTGCAGCTAGACTCTGTAGGTTACCCTTTTCATAACCGTAAGCACTACTTTAACTCTTCAGAACAATTTTGTTTCCTTTAGAGCTCCTTAATTCCTGTGTCTTTCAAATAGGTGCCAGCTAATAATTTTCTCTGCGTTGGGTTCCGAATAAGTGAGCTTTTCAAGGTTGGAATGCTAAATCCTGGCACATTCACTGTATATGAATATCATGCACCAGGTATCTGTTCCATGTCTTCAAATTCACGTTTGTCTCTTAACTCTTTGTTCCTTCACGAAGACTACATTTTTCCTTCTTCTACAGCTTTTAGTCCTTGTTATTTTAAGCTCGGGTAACTTTAGACTGACAAAGTTTCAATGCTGACTTCTTGGTGATTTTTTTTATATGCACTTATTTCTTTTTGGATCTTCTAGATAAAAGGTGCACTGTGTTTTATAACCCCTATGGAAACGAAAAACTCGTGAGATTATGTGAAGGAGATGAATGCAAATGCATGGAAGGTAAACTTCTTAAGATGTTTTCCCATTTCACTTGGTGGGAAAATGCAGTGTAGTGATTGGACAAAACCATATTAAATACGTGGGGAAAAGTCCTCAAAAGAACATGGCTGTTGTCCTCTCCAAGTTTTACATTAAAAAAAAGAATTAAGAAGAGAAAAAAAGCATTCAGTATGATCATGGATGTCTGACTGGTTAAGTTCAGGTGCTTGAGGGTGTTATTTTGTATTTTAAATACTCATTATTCCAGCATTAATCGCATAATTACAGCATTTCACACCTACAGTACCTTATCCCAGACAGGTTTCCGATGTTTTACTTGAGGACATGTGATGACATTGTCTTAACACTGCCTTTTTTCTTTCTCAATGTAGCTGAGTGCAGTAAAGTACAAGACAGACTAGATCAGTCCATAACTGCTGATAGCAGGAGAAAAGCTGCCTGCCGGAACGATATTGCCTATGGTAATATTTGAATTGTCATTACCATTCCCATGCTCTGACTGAAATGTTCACTTGGTTACTACCGCTGCAGAACATTTTCTTCCAGTTAGATCTTTAGTGATTTAAAATTCAGTAGTCTTGACGGTGACCTGAAGTGTACATGAAGGTAACACTGGAGCAGAGAAGAGTGAGTGCTGCCCATACCCTCTGCTGAATAAAAGTCACATAACCAGGGTTAGTGCACCAGTGAGCCCAGTCTGATGAGCTCTGCTAATAAGCACTGTCTTTCTTTTGCTTCTTCTAACGTGATCATGTGCCTTTGGAGTCAGAGGAATTGTGGGGCATCAGGTGAGAGCCTGGGTAGACCTTCCATCAGCTGAAAGCCTGAGCAGAACTTGCCAATGTTCCTTAGCCCTACAGTGTGTGGCTGTAGCCATCGTTTTCCCAGGAATTAGTATGGTAAAGGGCCGTTCTGTTCTCCATCTGTAAGACATGGAATGTGTACTGCAGGAACAAGGACTAACAAAAAGGTTGTTCTGTGTTATTCTGCAGTTTATAAAGTGAAGATCTTATCTCGCAGTGAAGAAGGTTATTTTGTGAAGTATTCTGCAACTGTGCTAGACCTCTATAAAAGAGGTGAGTGTCCCGTTCTTAACCCATGTAATGATTTATTTGGAGAAGCAGCTGCCTGGTTGAGACCACTGAAGCAGCTGACAAAAGTCAGCAGTCAAACCTAGTCATTTCGTGAGACTAGAAAACCAGAGCTTCAAGTAGAGCCTCTGAGAATTTCTTTTGTGCCTGAGAAGGGGTGTCTTTGTTTCATGGTTTTGAACAGCTCTTCTGTGTTATACCTGGTAACAAACCTAAGATGTAAGCAGTTAAATATCTTCTATGTGACAAAACGAGGAGAACCTATTCCTTAATCGGTTAATAGAGTTGTGAGCTGTTGTTTAAATGTCTTGTTCATTGCACAGAAAGCCCTCCCTCACTGTACATACAGTGTTTGAAGTGTGATAGCGTGCAAGGACATGCCATCCCTTAACTCTTCTCAGAATTTTGTATATTGGGCATGTTTCTCCTTCTGGGAGAAGGGACTTTAGGGTGTTCATGGACACTCACTGTCTCACTGATGTTCTCCTTCAGGGCAGGCTTTTGCTCAAAAAAATCATGACATAACCTTCGTTAAGAAGAAGACCTGTGCAGATGTTGAACTGAGCCCGGGAGAGCAGTATTTGGTTATGGGAAAAGAAGCCTTAAAGATAAACATTGGTTACAATTTCAAGTAAGTCATTTACCGTCAGAATACGCAGAGATTTAAAGTATGTTGGGAAGTGGCGAGCGTTTGTGTGTAATAATTCTTATGTAACATGTAATTGATTTCTTTCTTAAGGAAAAGTTCAACCAACAGTTACACAATGTGTTTTCACATGTGTATATTTAAAACGGGATTATGAACAAAAAGGAAGCAATTTCATAGCGTCATTTTTTTTTATCTGACATTTTCTTCTCCAGATCTTAACAGCAAATGATCATTTTCTGTTGTCATCTTAGATACCAGTACCCTTTGGACTCCAGCACTTGGATTGAGTGGTGGCCTTCAAATACAGCATGTACATTTTGTCAGGAGTTTTTAAATACGATGGAAGATTTTGTCGAAGATCTCATCATCAGTGGCTGTTGATTTACTTGAAGAATTTTTAAGTTTAAAAAAAAAAAAAAAAAAAAGTTCAAATCTCACATAAAAAAACCCTCCTGATCTCTTCAGTAATTCTTTTCCAAACTCAGCATTCGTTGATAGTTCATCTTGAAAAATGGTCTTTGCTCGTATTTCATAACCAAGTTCTTGTAACATAGTAATGTTCAAATTCTGATTTTAAAGAATAATGTGGAATACTGCAAAGCCATTTGAAGTCAGATGGTGTGGATAGACTGTAAAAACAGACAATGAAAGTGCTGTCTTGTGCCAGAATAACACCTCAAAGCATTAAAATCTGTTGTCTTATCAAAACATCACCCTTCCTTCATTTTAAAAAAGGAAAAATAAAATTGTTTATCAAATAATTTTGTTACAACTTTAATTTCCAAGCAAATGGGGGGGGGGAAGTCTATAACCTAGCACAATGGCATCCAAGTGTTTAGGACAAAAACCTTACTGCAGCCCCGGTTCCTTTACAGTGATGATTTTAAATGTTCACTTTCCAACTTCACTGAAGTACTGTAGCGTAAGACTGACGGCGGAGAACCCCTAAAGCTATTTTAGATTATCCCAAGAGCCATACTGAAGCCAGGTACTCCTGAGCCCACTGTGCTTTTTTAATCCCCTCAGACCTGCTGATGACAAAATCTTGCTCTTCTTAGCCCGGTTACTGTCTGAGCGTTCATCTTCACATGTTGAGTGACATTTTTCCTTCAACGTGTGGTTAGAGTAATACATTTTCAAATGAAACCGTCCCGAAGATTGACGGAGTTTTAATAAATGAGCTCCTTCCAGTCCAGATCTGAAATGCAAACACTTAGGGTAACAGTGTACTGAAACACTGCCACGAGTCTCAAACAAGCAGCGCCCAGCCCTGGCAACGGAAACGAGACATATTCTATAGGTTGAAACTGTTAGGGACAACTTAAACTCTTTATAAATAAACAAATGGAATTTATGATGTTAAAAAGCAGTCAGAAAGACCTTAACTATCCCTGGTGCCATTTCAGTTAGGAAGTGATGCTTAAGATATTCTCATTAGCAAAGCATTTTGGCATGGAAAGTTCTCCAGATAAGTAAAACGTTCAGTAAGAAACTTTATAAAATCTTCTTGTTTATGAGAGAGAGAACTTTCATTACAAGTCTGTTGCATCTGCACAGGCAGTGACTATTTGGGAACTGGCAGGAGCATATTCAGAAGATTAACAGTGTTTTCTAAGGAATTTTTCTGAGCAGAGCCAACAGAAGGATTTGGACATGCCGCGACAGTTCATCTGACGAGAGAAAAAGCATTTTCCTGAAGTTTTCATAGGTATGGTGTAAAAGCAAAGCTGTTTTTCATAAAAACCTTGATATTTGACAAATAATGAAGTCACGCAATAACTTTCAGGCCTGTTACGATGAAGAGAAATTAACGTGTTCCTGCTTTATAAGAAGTATTTGTAATTAATGACAGTATTCAGAATACAATAACTATTTTGTAATTTGCGTGTTCACAAAGATGAAACTGCCTGGGATGTATTTCTCTGCAATACCATTATCAAGAAAATTTCATCTTTTCTTGATTCTTAGATTTCAAAAGTAGAAGTTATACCCTCTTGCAGCTGATTTAGACTCTTAATAATAGGAGAAAAATCCCCTTACACTAATGGAAGTGGTGTTAGTCTAAGGTTAAAAGCGGGCAGCATTAAACCGAGTATTAACAAGAAAACAGTCATGTTACTACAGTGAAAAACCAAGCATGTGATACAGGGAAATCCCATTCTGAGAGAGGTTAAAGCTACGAATTCCGGTCATTAACCAGTTTGGTAAGTCCTCTTTCCAGACGTTGTTAATTATTATTTATTATATGAGATATTTCAACCTATTTTAAATACTATTCCCGCTCTTACATTTGATGTTTCTTCTGATATTTAGTGTTGGTCACCCATCTGTGTGGAGAAAATAGGCTATTTATAAACTGGTAGTGTGTTTCTCACTGTTTGTACTTTAGGAAGACTGTATTGTGGATATTAACCCTTCAGGCTTGGTAGAAATTGTTTGAACAGTTGTGATAGTAAGTAACATTAGCACGAGTTAAATTACAGTAATATTCAGAGCTCGGGAGGGGTTATATTTTGTTGGCATTCTTAATGGACCAGACTTTAATCTTAATTTAAAGAAAGCCCAGGTATGTCTGTGGCATAGTATCATACGTAAAAACTTGCTTCCCAGATAGATAATGCTTTTTATCCTTAATTTTTTCACTCAGCTTCTTTATCTTTACAAATTATTTTGCCAGGAGAAATATCTCCCCTTTTTATTTAGGTGATACAGTGTCCCCTGTGACAGAAACAGCAGAGGGAGCTCAAGAACATCATTTTCATACAGATCTTCTAACTATTAGTACTTTACTCCCCACCTCAAAAAAAAACCAACCCAACCCAAACAAAAATGTAAAAACACTTTTCAAAAGTTCAGCTACTGAAACTGCTGCGCTCATTTCCTATGGGATGGAACGCGTACGTGTTTTCCTGCGTGCCATAAGATTCATTTCATGTCTGCTGGCAAATTTTTTTCTCTTTTATCGCCCGAGTGATTTTTCAAAGCAATTCACCTGCAAGACAGTAACCACCCCACAATCCCAGAGATGACAAACTTTCGCTTTACCAGAGATGGTGTCACAGGGCTGTGGGGTGAGGTATGGGCAGAGGATGCGAAGGCTCTTCTGACCGGTCTAGAGCTCTAAGAGGCTGTGAGCAGTGATACAACCAAGAAGTCAGGGTGCTGTACTCACTTCAAGAATCACATAATTACCCCTTTTCTGACCATGGAGAAATGTGATATTTGAGAACTCAGAATGGGAAATGTACTTCACTGCTGCTTCCTGCCTTTTACACAGCTAATGTTATCTAAGTGCAGCTTAAAACCACAGAAATAAGGAAATTCAGCCTGACAAAGTCCTCCTCTTCTTGAACTGAGGCAGGCATTTTCTGGCAAGCGCATCACGTACCTGGCAGAGTGTAGTGAGTGACACTTGGGCTACAAGTTCAAACACATTATATGAAAGAGAAGATGTTTTCATTTGAGAGTTTCCTGCAGTTGGTGATTTTTAGCACAGGCAATCGATGGTATTTCAGCAGACTGGGTTACTCGGTGGTTTAATTTTATACAGTCAGCTCACTTATAGCTTCTTACTTATAGCAGCCCAGAGGAACAACATGTAAGCTAATAAAACCTGTATGAAATAAATCTGAGGAACAGAAATTAGGGAAATGAAAAATCTCTACTCCTGGAAACCTCTAGCACTGCAGGAGGATTCACCAGAACACGATTTCTAAGACAGCTCCCCCGAGGCTCTATTTTTAGGGCAACATATGGAATGATGCCTATTAGAGAACAGCAATTATTGCTTTTTTCATCTTTCCTCTTAAGTTGGTTTGTGTCTTCACAATTCAAATTTGTATGGTTTGGGAATGAAAAACCCCCATTATTTTCCCAGCCTTTTCATTGGTTTGGTTAGGTAAATTCTTACTGCAGTCCTTTGAATTTTTGGTCTGCATTTCAGTATGTTATCAGAGCATGTTGATTGGCTGCTGACAGTTTATTTTAGTATATGCCCAATACTAAATCTTTTTATTATTTTTTTTTGTTCCCCCCTCCAGGATTATCTTAACATCTGCAGCCTAACTACAAGTGTAAGGGCAAAAAACCAGTGATGGCTTCAGACTAAAGTTTTCAGTTTCTCTTCAGAAGAGACCATACTACAGCACCTCTGCGCTTGGAAGATCTGGTGTCAAGCATCAGTGCCTGAGTAGCTCACATGCTTCGGAAGAACCTATGGAAAAATACACAAATAATGCTTCTTCCATACACATTTGTCCTCTGTGCAAAATGTTTCTGCAGAACCCAGCACAGGTACCGTGTGGGCACAGTTACTGTATGTCCTGCGTCATCTGGTTAGTAAGGTAATTCTAGCATACAAACACGGTATTAAATATTTGCAGTATTCACCAGTCACTGCAAACAGATCTGTACTGTGCTTGGGTGGGGTGTCTGACACCGTGCTTGTGAAATTCACACTGTTGCGGCGGCTCTAACCTGATGGCGATGGGCTGTTCTGCACTGCAGTGGCCACCTTGCTCTCAGCCCTGCCGGAGGAGCTGGAGGTCAGAAAGGTGTGAGAGTCTTGTTTTTCTGCTCCTATGGATAATCTTTGCCTGCTGGTATAGAATTCTGTTTGAACAGCTTTGGAAATACATGCAGCCACCTCACAAGAGCTCTGTGAAAGAAACTTTTTTATTCCCTGGGTTTTCCTTTTGTACTTTTTTTTTTTTAATTCCTGCATTTCCATTTCTGACAGTAACTGATGCTATTTTTATGCTCTCCCTTCTTGTTTAAAAAAAAAGAAAAAGAAAAGTTCCTACCTAATGTGTGCCATTCATTGCAGACACAATGGGCTGAATCTATGTCTGCTGTAACTGAGGTAGATTTACAACAAATGTTACTTTGGCATTTGATGACTGAATTTGACAGTAAAAAGCTTGCCTTGCCTCCAGGAAAGTGGTAGATGAAGGGCCAGATTTCCTGCTCGCAGCTCCTGGCAAAAATCTTCTCGGTTCCCAGTAAAACTGAGAAGAGAGTTTGGTACAAAGTACAGCTACACACGTTCTTATTTTAATTGAAGAGTTGCCCAAAAGCAGCACATCCAAGAACTTGAAAATTACTGTTTTCCCCTCTCTCTTAGGAATATCCTTGATCCAGAGTGTTTAATATGTGGAAAGAAGATAGTCACAGAGGAAGCAATTTTGAATTTTGGCTCTGTGAGTAATTTTTTATATTATTATTATTAAGTCTCCGAGTTCTAAGAAGCACAGGAAGATAACAGTGTATCCAATAATAGCTGGATGTAAACTCAAACTGCAGAGAGAAGTACACCTAAATGCCTAGCGAGGTTCTCTAGACAGCCCACTGGTAAACACTTCTACTTCTGAACTGCACGGTATCGCTGGGAGGGTACCTGTCTATTAGGACACCCAATTATCTCCCAAGAGTGATGCATCTTCTCATAAACTCCTGTTTCTTGCATCTGATTATAGAGACAGAGAGGTTGAGTCAGCTATCTCTGCTAAAGTGGAACCTGAGGATTTAGTTAAAGCGTGGCAATTTGACACTCGGATGCCATGACCATTAAAGTTATCCCCATTTTTATTGCATGGAGGAGCTAGAGAATGGCTTTTAAGAGCTTTAATTTAAATTCTGCCTGTATCATTAATATACCTTTGCTCTGGCTTGTAGTTTTGTATCGATTTCCTTACCATGCTGTGTGCTAGATAAAACCAGATGAAACCATGAGCAAGGAGATTGAAAGTATTATAGCCAAGGGTAGGAACAAGAATTTCCTTCATTCGGGTCAGTCAGATCCCTATAAGGTGAGCCATAGTTAACATCTAGAAGGACAATGTAAGAAATAATATTTAATTAAAAAGTTTCACTTAAGTATTAAGTTGGCAGTTAATAGCTTCAAAAATGCCTTAATCTTATCTGCTGTATCTCTCTATCCAGTTATCTATCAAATGTATCGTTGGTATTTTAAATAGCTCTATTTTCCATGGGTATGTTTTTGTAGCTATTTAGCTATGTGTGGTGTGGGGGTGTGTATATATTCCAGTGTAGGAAGATTTCCCTTCCTCGTGTTCATGGCATGACTTTCATATGAAAACCAGGTGGGGGAAAGGTATATCTGTGCCTTAATTCGCATGTGTGAAACAGGATGTTGGCAGATTTCCATCGGATCTTGTTACTGAGACAAGGGAAGATGGAAATGCCATGGGACTGATTTTAGAATCTACTGCCATGCTAACCTCAGTCAGTTGTAGTCAGAGAATTCTGAAGTACTAAGCAGCTCACAGGATTAATCCCAGCAAACACAGGAATTCTTGGAATAATCACTGCTTGGATGACTCATCTGTATTATAAAATGGAAATGATTTCAAAACACATTCCGTACTTCCACGCTTACTGGGGATTCTGGACCTCAGAAAGGTCCTTTTATATCTGAACGGTACATAGTGTTTCTCTATTCCTTGGCTGGTTATATACATGGTGTGCAAGTCTCCAAATGTTCCAGGCTTTGAACCACTGTCAGATAGCTTCAGTGGTTCCAGAAAAACCTCCATTTGATTGGTGCACTTTCGTAGTCTACCCAAAGGCCAGCCAGCCTCTCTACGTGGGATTACTGGTCTGCCTACCTACGAATGCACTTGCCCAGAAAGCTGTGCTTTCACCCAAATTTATTCTCGCATCTCCTAGGAAAGAGATGACTGCCCTCATCTGGCAAGATGCCAAGGGCCATGTATCAACAGGATTTTGATTGTCACTTATTGACATAATAGCACCTTACAGTCAACCCAGGCTCCACAGTGAACTTTAGAGTTGCTCTCAGTGATAGGCACAGATAACCTCTGGAAGCAGGACCCACTAAAGTCAGTTAAATGAGTTTGGTCATTTTACTTTTATTCCTTTTTAATGTATTTCCCTGATCAGCCTTTGAATAAGAAAATTCACCAGATGCCATTCTAATGTGGTTCTCCCTGAGCACTCTTGGCAGGTATGTAAGACCTGGATTGGTTGAATACCCGAGATAATAACAATTCTGAGGGTTAATACTATGTTAGCCTTTGAGTTCTTTAAAAAAATAGATATTTAGCTGTCTAAAAATCAGAGAAATGCCACAAAATGAACATATTTCTCTCTTCCTCGCAACCAGAAATTAATCCAATGGATCCAAGCTAGTCAGCGACTTGAATAGACCAAATTCCGCCCTATTATGCATAGTGACACGTGAAACTCGCACTCTTTTGGCCTGGAGATGAAAGCTGCTGAGCTGCCTCCAACTGCTGTGACTAATTCAGGAAGAGAGCCAAGCGGTGCCATTCTCTGGCCACTGGTTTACGGGCTGTGCAGAAATGATTCTGTGTTTATAATCTTTCAGGGTATGCCACAAAGCTCTTCAGTAGCCTCAGCCAGAAGAGTGCTCTGTCAAAAATGTTTTTGAATTAGGAATACCCTACAATTTTAGGAGAGGAATGCTAAATCCTGTAGCAGGTTAATATTCTTGCTTTTTAATACCTCAAGACCTTTCAGTGACTGTCATAATTCTTCCTTGGCTGCCCTGAAAACATACCATATTAAATACTAGGTGAAAGAAAATCGTTTACCTGAGCTAGGAGGACGCAAGTCCAAGTCAGCACAGAATTTTTATTTCCTCCCATGGTACACTCAGACTCAGAGATCATCTAGAGGAGGAGGAATATTCACTTCATCACACTGAGTGGTTTGTTCAGTGTATTTAGGCAATGTAAAGCCAGAATATCACACCAATTTTTTTTTTTTCTTTGTATAGCAATGAAAATGTCGAGTACAGGCCCAGCCTCACTTGTGAGTCCCACATTGGGCAGAGCAATACAAACCCCATGGAATCGAATCCTTAGTAAGATTTCTTCAACGTTCAAAAATCTTTTTGCACAAATCACCTCAAACTCCCATTTCCACGGGGAGCTGTAGAATCTAGGGACAGAGGTCAACAGATTTATAGTAGGGATGTGGAAGAGACGAGTGGAAACATACTAAGGAAATACATTTTCTTGTTGTTTTGAATAAATATCAGTTTGTAATGTAAAAGAAAAAAAATAGTAATAAAAAAAAATTCGCTCTCTCTGAGAGCTGCCAGTCTGGGGTTCATCTATCATGAGCTGTCTCACTTGACCCTACCTACAGAGGCTTATTTGCAGGCTGGGTAAACAGTAGTGTTTATGCCTGTCTCCTAAAGAAATGTGTTCTTAATCTCCCGCTGAATTCTTACATCCCAACACACTGAAATTTGGCATGGCCATCAGTTATTTTCCAGTAAAAAACCACCTGATAGGAATTCCATATGCTTTCAATTTTAAAGATATTTAATAATGTTTTCATCTCTAATTAGGAGAAATATCTGGGTTTGGCTCTTTCATTCTCCTGGGGACTAAGAGTTTGGTTTTGCCAATCTCTGGGCCACTACACAATTCCGTTCCTGATGTTACAGTTTGCTTTTCAGGTTGTGAATGAATTTGAAATTTGGATACATTTTTAAGCAGCAATTGATTTCCTGGAAAGTACTGAACTGAATTAAACACCACCACTGTCAGAAAAAGAACACTTGAGTTTAGAAAACAGTAACAGAGAAATCTGCAGTAAAGAGTGCTACATTTAACTCTTTCTTTTCTATCTCAGCAAATATTTGTTACTCACAAACAGGTGGCTATTTATGAAATAGTTGTATTTACCTGTAGTCGTAGCTAGAAGGCATGAAATGCAGATTATTCCTAAGGTGCCACGGTTCAGACTACGTTTTATTTGCTACTTGACAACTAAAATGGCAATTTCTTTTGCAAGTAAAGCAAAGATTAAGTTCTATTTGATGCACTTTGAATCATCTGAGATATTAAACCACAAAAACTGGGGTTTACAATGGAAAATCAGTTTTCTCTTTGTGACAGCAGCCCCACTGGCGCCAGTTAAAAGTATTCCAAAAGAAACGGAGAGAGAGAGAAAGGTTCAGCGTCTGGGTTTAGCACACTGCAGGCTGGTGTTGAGGAGCCCGTCATGGACTTGCATTGTCTAATTTGGCTTTACAGAGTAACCTCGCAGCGCGTTCCTTCCAGGGCTATTACATGTTCTCTGCCGTTTATACTGGGAGGCCACGGAGCACATCCCCAGCTAAGGCAAAGCGGTGTTGCTGCAATTACTTTGGAGGAGCTGTGCTTTTTATTCTGGATACCCAGATCAGTAGACGCAGCACTTCTTTTAACTGAATTACAAACAGTAAAGGTGCAAATTTCTTTCCAAAGAGAAAATATTTTCTAAACATCTGGCACATCCATACAGAAGGAGATTCACATTTCGCTGTGGCGGTTCATACCTGCTGGGATGTGATTTGCAATATACAGACGCAACCGCTCGTGCTGGTGACAGGCTGGACTGCAGATGGACTCGCGCTCACTACGTGGCTGCGTTGTCTGCCTCTGCCAGCGTCTGATTAGCCAGTTTTCCCTCATTATTTATAAAAAGCAATATGCCATAAAAACATCATTTTCACTGCCCAAATCATAAAATTTTCCATAAAAGCCTGCTGCTGTAAGGTCCTAGAGAACATTCATCCTCGGGCTCTGATGGCTAGGTAGATTTCTAGGTATTAGTTTCCACCATCAGCGTAATTCCAAGAGTTCGGAGTCACCAGGCTACGTGATATCAAAAGGTGTTTTGTTTCTAGCCCCAGTTATATGAGGCTCAGCATCTGCTGTGGGGTAAGAGCTTTCAAAGCAGCCTGGTGAAATCTAGAACAGGGGCAGGGACTTTTGTAAAGACCAGTTCTCCCCCTGACAGGAGAAGTCTGCAGGTGTATGTGTAGCAGAGATTTCAGTTCCTGGGGTGATTCTCTTTGCACACAGTGAACGGAAAGGCAGCACACAGAGTTTTTTTCTGCGCCATCTACCTACACATAGTCAGAGATGTATGCCTGTATGTGTACTGCCCACCAGGTGTTGGGCTTTGAAGCAGAATATTCATGCCAAAAAAAAGCATTAGATGTGCTTTTTAGATAACCAGATTAAAAAATGATGAACTTCCTTCCTGCATGTATCTTGCCCCAAAGAAAATAGAACCTTAGCTTGTGAAACCTTGCCACGATTCTGAACGGTTGCACTCTGAAGCCGATCTGTATTTTGATTTCTTTCAGGGTGATCCATTGTTACTGAACCTGAACAGATGGGAGCATTCATCTCCTAAGCACTTTGTGCCCCATTCACTTGCTTTGGGGTTTCGACATCCAATTTGTGATGCAGATGTTCCACGTGGAGCTACAAGGTTTGTTTTCTTGGCCGAATTCCAGGGACGCTGCTGAGAGCTTGTATGTGATGATGTGCTTTTGGAGTCCCATCACTGGCAAAGCTGCTGAGACACTTGGTCTCATGAGCGGACTCTTTCTCTTCAGGAGTTTACACACTAAGTCTGCTTGATTCTGTTCAGAACACAGATCTGTCTCTATGCTTGCTTTCTCCCACTTCCAGCTTTACTTTTTCATTTGGGCTTCTCCCGTCTTTAAAATACATTTTCCTTTCTCCTTTTTATTCCTACTTAAAAACATCTCAGTTTGTGAACACTCAGCAGTTTTCTGTAGCAATGTTTGGATGGGAGCTTTGGTTTTCTTTACAATACCATTTTCCTCCTGTGAAACCTCAGATAACACTTGGAACTTCCGTGTTCCTTGGGTTTGTTGCCCATAAAACACAGGTACAAATAGACATTGCCAGTGGCGGGGGGGGATTATTCAGGTTTATGAACCATTCTGAAAAATACTGTTGGAAAGATAAGCCCAGTGCTGTCAGTCACACCACGATCGCAAAGCGAATGATGGTCGCGGTGGAAGAGAGATGCAAGTTAGTGCGTAGTCAGTACCTCTGTCACGTGTGGAAGAACATCTTCTAAACATCTCACATTTTACTCTTATTAGCAAAATAAGTAACTTCTGAAAGGGTTAGTGGAGATTTACCCTCGCCTTCACTCTCCCCTCAATTCTTGTCATTAGTAAGAATTCACGAAGACACTATTACAGAAACCTGTTACTGCCTTTTTCTGTTCCCACTGATTAGCCCTCCTCAAATATCCCGCGTTTTCCAGCAGTTGTATAGCTTTCTGTAGCGCTCTGCACAAGTGACCTGAGCTATTGATAGAATATTCGTATTTTGCCAGCTGTTTTATAGTCAGAAGATGTTGAATCTGAACTTGTTTTTTCATGTTACATCCAGAGCTTTGGAAGAGTGTTTTGGCAGGCTTCCTGGTGGGCACAGCTCCCGTTCCCAGAGTTCTCTCCAAACCATTAAGAATGGAAATAAGCAGCTAAGAATTTTCCAGTTTAGATCAGGCTCTGTGTACATTAAGAGAAACAGAAGCATAACCACAAGTACCAGCACAAGCCCTTAATGTAGGCAGGCTGCAACAAAAAGCAGAGCTTAATCCGGTGGAACTGTCATAAACTGGCCCATGTCAGCTTCACGCGTCTGCACCCCGCGCTTGTCCTGATACGGGGACACAGTCACCGAGACCAAGGAGCTTCTCAGTGTAAAGCTCTGCTGAGTTAGGCTGCCTACAATCAGAGGCAGGCTCAGTAATCTCTTGCTGATGCTTTACTCTGAAGTAGTGTTTGTGTATAGGAAACTATCAGTGCTACTCTGACAGAGACACACGCTTCAGTCCTCTCCAACCTCTTCAGGGTGATCTGTTGGCTTGTATTGTGGAAACTGCTTTAGTGAGCGACTGAAAGAAGATAAATGTTATACAATGTCTATTTTATGAGTGCTTTTTTTTCTGACAAACTCTAAAGAGGTGCTCCAGAACAACTGTTATTTTTTGGGGGGGAAAAAAAAAAGTGACTAGGAAGCTGAGGCTAATACTATGTTACAGAGAATATGATCTGGAAAAAATCTTGAGGCAGAGCAGGGATGAAGGGGAAAAAGAAAAAATTGATTCCTGATGTCTCTGAGGATTATGGTCCAGCTCTCATGGAAGTTACTGGGAAACTTTCCATCTCCAATACCACGGGTCGGGCCGGGTGCTGGGGATATCGCCATACCAAAGCAGAGCTACAGCGCAGGGTGGGCGCGGGCAGGCGTAACACGAACGTTTTAAAAGATGGTATTGTGCACAAGAGATTGAATCGCGGCAAAACTGTCGAGTTTGCTGAGGATAACAATATCTCAGATTTCATCGTGCTTCATGAGGTTTTGTGGGGTTTTCTTAATCTTGAAGATGACTTGAAGAAATCTTACAGCTACTCTATTGTGCTCCTACTTCATAGGCAGCTTAGGTCAGAAAAGCAGTAATAGCATAGACGTTAAAAAGCTACTTAATAGCAGAGCTATGAACAGGTAGGAATCTTGACTTGGGAGCACTCTGCTCCAGTTCCTGGAAGTACTGCATCAGATGGAGACTGGATCTTCTTTCACTAACAAGTTTTCCTTCCTGTATTTTACCAGTTTTTCAGGGTTTCCTAAAATGTGCCGTTTCCAGAGAATTTATACTAACTGAAAATTACGTTTTCAGAGGATGAGAAATCCCTATCTCAAGCATCCCTCTCAAATGAGATTCTCAGCCTTGGAAATGCTATTTACACTTTGACTACAATCTTTAAAACACTGAGCCTTTAAAATCTGAGCCTAAATTCCTTTTTTTTTTTTTAAATGTCCCAAGAAATCCGTTTCATGAACAATCTCAAACCCTTGGATTATTTTAATATTTATTACATTCCCTTATGAGCTTTTTTTCTTGGATGTAAAAATGATCATCCACCTTAAATAGTACCACAGTGCCCTGCAATGCTAAGCATTGGTGGAATGGCTCTGCAATAAAGTTGAGCTTCAAATTTTCATCTCTCTCTGAGCCACATCCTGTTTTCGGTTAACTGATCTCATATGGGGGAAATTTAGCAGAGGAAATATCTCTAGTTTGGAAAGTACCAAAAACTTATCTTTAGTTTCTTTGTGTAATTCAGCACCTTTTAAGACAGAGGTGTAATACTTTCGAGAAGGCTCAAAGCAAAAGGAGCAAGCTGACAGCACAGAAAGGAGGCCCCTTCATCCCAAAACAGGAACTGACCCAGTGGTGGAACTCTGACCTTTCTGAAATTATTAACTTACACCTCTTTCTATCCCAAAAGCTTTAAAAAGCCACATCCAGAAATATTTTACTCGCTTCTCACTCGCATACATGGATGTCGACATTTAAACTGGAAGCCTTACAAGTAATTTTAATAAAGCTGACATACTTTTCCTCTTCCAGAATGTCAGCGCCGAGTCTTATTACCACCCTGGCTCCTGGAAGAGGTTACACGCGCAGATGCCATGGCCGTGCGGGAGCAGATAATTCCTACCCTAAATTAATTGTTCATTACCGAGCTGCACGTGATGTGTTCCATCGGGTGAGGTCTAAGTCTTTTACAACAGGAAGCAAATGTTACTGCCTCGTTACAGAGGAAGGCGGGCGCGTTTACTGCGGCAGTGGTTTATCCAGCAACGCTCCAGTGACATGTGGCCTTAAGCCAGTCAGTACCCTAGAACTCGCTGCCATCGCTTCCATCAGGCTTCTGTTTAGTTCCCTCCATAGTGACAATTTCCTTTGCATCGTCATTTTTAAACTGTTAACGCCTTTAGAAAAAAAAAAATTAAGTCATTTGTCAAAAGCCTGGCTAATTCAAGGGGAAGTAAAGAGTTTCTGACCAAGTGAAGGATCAAATCCTTCAAATCCTCCATCAAATCAAATCCTGTTCAGCCCCTAGGTGAAGTTTTAATAGAAGGGTGGACATAAAGGTAGGAAACTTTTTGGATAAACTCCCTGCAGGAATGGGACTTTGATTACTAAAAATCTCAGGCACCAGACGCTGGTCACTATTTGTCCCACGTCCCAGGAATACGTGTCAAAAGACACGGCCCGTGCCGCAGTGAGTGAAGTGCCGTCAAGTCCCACAGAGCTGAGCTGGGAAGGGTGGAGAAAACCGAGCAGCCATCTCCTGTAAAGAGACCAGGGACAGTCTTGCCATGTTCTGAGCATATTTTAAATACTTCCTGTTATTTTCAATTTACCACAAAGATGATAGAAATTTGCAATCTTGATTGTTTTGTATAAACATTTTCCATCCTGTTTTGGTTTTGGTAACATTGCGGGTTTCTTTAGCCTCTGTTCTGCAACCAGTGCCAGACTTGGCGCTTCTAACATCCTCACACCCCTGTGTTCTTACGAGATGTATTTTTTGTGTGTCTAGACTTCCAGTATATCGGCTCTGTAACTAGGACAGCTGTCCCACCCCGGGGCCAGCCTATCTTTGTATACATTTTTTTCCCTAGGTGTATTTGGTTTTAAACTAAACTGCCCTTTTGAAGTCTAGAAAAATGGTTTGTTTATTCTTGCTTAGTTTCCAGCAGAGTAACAGGCCAAGTGAAGCAGCTAGAGAATCACCTCTGCATTTTATTTTTACTTTTCAGCTAGGACTCTCCCCCAGTGGTATTCCCCAAGTTTCTTTCAGGAGGAAGAACTAACAGATTTGCATCTGCAACTTTCTCTCTTCTGACCAAATGAATCCTTGGAGAGAGGGCTTGCAGCAGGTGATTTCAGAGCGAACCTTGCCGGTGGGGGGGAAAAGAGAGCCGCCTTCTGAGACCGAAACTTCTCTCTGGAGAAATCTTTACAGGGCTGCAGGAAAGCATCTTAAAAGGATTTGCATACATTAGTGAACTTGCCTCCCGTTGTAAATATTATCTGCGTTTCAGAGCGGCTGGAGGGCGAGGCTTGCTGGAGGGTTCCCGGGAGGCTTCAGGACAAGTCGAGTCTCCCACTCTCGCGCTGGTGGCGGTGGGTTTCCCCCCAGCAGACGGAGGTGTGCAGAGGACATTTCTCAGTGTAATCGCGCTCTTGGGAGGCTGGAGTCTCTGTCCGAGTTACAGGGCCCGGGTCACCGTGTCCCCGAGACTGAATCACACCAGTTTCAGGAACTAACCAAGCAAACCGATTCTCCTTTTCAGCTGTCCCGGGGGAATTCGCTCCCTCGGGCCCTTCCTTAGCCCATTCCCCATCCCTGTTCCCGCGGGTGGGGGCCGGGCAGCCGCCCTGGGGAGAGCCCCTTCTCCCGCCCGGGACGGCGCTGGCTCCCGCCGGGGGCCGGGCTGCGGCCCCTCGGGCAGGGCAGGGCCCGCTTGGCCCCGGGGGCGCCTGTCGGGTTCCCGGCTCCTCCCGGCCTGAGCGAGGCAGCAGTCGCCGAAATTCAGACGAGCCGCCCGGCTGCGTTTCCTCTGCCTGCGGCACCGGCGGCCTCTCCCCGGCGGTAAGCACCGGCTGGGCACTGCGGGGCCGGCCCCCTCACCCCGCCGCTCTCCCTCCCGCGCCCTCTTCCTCCCCGCGGGGCTCCCGCCCGCTCCGCGCTGCGGTGCCCGGCGCTGCCCGGAGCCGTTACTGG
>JAAGNO010026601.1:0-41966 GCA_033439905.1 Ceryle rudis | reverse complement strand
CGGGGAGAGGCGGGGGCCGCGCTCGCAGCCCCGTCCCCCGGCCCCGCCCCGCCCCTCGCGCGACCCCGCCCCATGACCCGCCCCTTTTCCCAGGCGAGCCGCGCCTCGCGCCGGGGAAGCCCCGCCCATCACGTCAAGAAAGCCACGCCCCCCGCGGTGGCTCCCCCGCGCCCTCTGGTGGTGAGTCCGGCGTATCGCACCGGAACGGGGGGACACGGGCACAGGGGGACACGGTGAGGCAGGAGGACAGGGATATGGAGACACAGGGAGCAGGGACATAGGGACATGAGGGCACAAGGAGATGGGGACACAAGGAAATGGGGAGAGAGGGACCCGGGGAGGTGGGTGGACAGGGACATGGGGGAGATGGGGACACAGGGACATGGGGAAGCAGGACAGGGCATGGAGGAGATGGAGAGAGGGTGACATAGGCTTGTCAGCCCCATCAAGGTGGTCTGGTCCTGGGCAGGCAGGGTGTCCTGTGTCCCTGGGGTGCTGCGCTGGGGCAGGGGCACACATCAGCCGGCTGGGAGCCCACCACCTCCTCCTTGCCCTCCATGATCCTGCTTGTGGGGCTGCTGACCAATGCTCTGGCCTTCTGGGTCCTGGTGAACAACTTCAGGAGATGTTCCAGCACCTTCTTCCTGCTCAACCTGGCCAGTGCTAGCCTTCTCTTTGTCCTAGTGCTGTCCCTTCCTGCCCCATGCCATAGGCACATACAGCCCCACCTGCCTGCTGCAGTTCCTGTCTGTCTTTCAATGGTCTACTTATGTCATCTTCCTCTTCCCCGCAGCGCGTCGCTAGGTGCTGGCACTGGGAAATCACCCAGACCTCAATGACGTCCCCCTGAGCGCTCGTCAGTGGTGGAAACCAGCAGTCACCTCGTGCTCCCCGCCTTCTGTCTGGCTGCTCGTACCATGGACACAGGGGCGGGACACGGAAAAGAAAGAGGAAGGGTGCCAGCGAGGAGGGGGCTGGTGACTGTCCTGATGTGGTGACGCTTGGTGAGGCCAGCCCTGCCTGTGACATTTGTGCAGACGCAGCTTGCGCAGAGGCCACCCTGCAGAGATGTCCTGGCTGGTGACTTTGCCCAGCTCTGCTGCTGCCTGTGTCACCCTCCTGCTGCTCAGCTGCTCCTGGCTCGGCTCAGCCACCCCAAGTAAGTGTCTCGGTGGGTCTCAGGGTGATGGGGCAGGGCAAGGAGGCCTCACTGGGCCACCTCAGTGTCATGTCCCATGATACTTGAAGGGGATCATTGGATGCAATGATCTCCAGAGGTCCCTTCCAACCTCTACCATTCTACGATGTCACGGGGAAAGCTTGGGGCTCTGTTCTGCTGCCTTCCCTGTGTGTCCATGTTGAAGACCTACATGAAGACCTGAAACTCTGCCACTTCTTTACCATCAGGTGGCAAAAATCGGGTTACTGCTCTTGAAACCTGAATTTTTCCTGTCCCCTGGATGTGGAGAGTTGTCAGAGGTGGTGGGAAGCCTGTTGGATGTAACCAGGGCCCCCTGGGGCTGGGCATCCTGGGGACCACGTGGATGGAGCTTTTAGAGCTGGGGGTGATATGCAGGGGAGCAGAGCCCAGTTTGTGTTTCTTGAGCAAGCCAGAAAAGAGATTTGACTGGAAACTGTGTGGTGTCTCGGGACCTTACCGTTCTTCAGTTATGTTCTGAGTGTACAGCGAAAATCCTCCAACCACAGGAAGACAGGGAGGTGTGCACAGCCCCAGCTGTGGTGGGATACTGAGTTGGGGGGCTGGCTGGGAGGAGGAAGAAGAGGAGAAGGAGGCAGGAGCCCCTGTGGGAGAACTTCTCTCACCCTGGCATTGGTGTCCGTGTCTTGATCGTCTCCCTTCGTGGGTTTCCTGTCTGCCTACTGGGTTGTGGGGGACCTGTCGTGCTGGGCTCAGTAGAAGAAGGGATGTCAGCAGAGCCATGTGAGAGTAAGGCAGCTCCTGTGCGGTCCTGAGTAGGAAGGGGCAGTGGGAGGGGGCTCTCAGCCAAACCTGATGTCTTGTCTGCTCCACAGTGCGTGGCAAAGGGCGAGTCTTGATCCCCCTCACTCCCCAGGAAGAAGTCATGTGCCCTGAAGCCTCTGTGGAAGCTTTTCTCAACAGCACACTCACCACCCGCCTCTTCCCTGCCCTCTACTCTATAGTCCTGCTCGTGGGGCTGCCGGCCAATGCTCTGGCCTGCTGGGTCCTGGTGCACAACTTTAGAAGATGTTCCAGCACCTTCTTCCTGCTCAACCTGGCTGGTGCTGACCTGCTCTTTGTCCTTGTGCTGCCCTTCAAGATCTCCTACCACCTCTTGAGCAATGACTGGCTCTTTGGGGAGTATCTGTGCCGTGCTATGATGGCCTTCTTCTACGGCAACATGTACAGCTCCATCCTCTTCCTCACCTGCATTGGCCTGGAGCGCTACATTGCTGTTGTGCACCCATTCCTGTGGAAGGGCTCCAGTTGTATGTGGGGCAAGGTGGGTGTCTGTGTGGGCATCTGGCTGATGGTGGGGCTGGGCACAAGCCCTCTGCTTTTGAACACCCAGACAAGACACATCTCAAGCCTGAACATCACAACATGCCATGATTTCCTAAAGGATGATGACCACAAATACCTTGTCAAATATTTCCTCCTCCTGGTGGGGCTGGGCTTTGGCTTGCCCTTCGTGCTCGTGACCTTCTCCTACAGCTGCATCCTGGTGAGGCTGTTGGCCCAAGGGAAACGCTCTGGGCAGCTGGTGTGTGTCCTGGCCCTGGTCCTCCTGGTCTTCATCGTCTGCTTCACCCCAAGCAACGTGCTGCTCTTCATCCACTACATGCTGAAGACCGAGGGGTGCAACAATGTCTCCTACATTTTGTACACTGTGGCCCTGGTGCTCAGTGCCTTCAACAACTGCTTCGATCCCTTCATCTACTTCTACATCTCCCAGGATTTCCAGAGCTGGGTCCGGGATGCAGGCAGCTGCTGCCTGCGGGGACTCGAGACCTTGTTGGGGAGGACCTCAGAGAAGGCAGCCTTGCCTTTGAGGTCCAGCGAGCAGAGCCAGCTGTAGGTGGAGTGAGGGGCTGTTGGGCTGCGTCGTCCTGTTCCAGGGAGGGGGGATTCTGCACAAAGGGCTGCACCATCCCAGGCTGGAAGAAAATCCCATCCTGGATCTGAGGTTCACCAGGACTTTGCTCCAGTTTTACAGTTCCATTAACACTGCTGGTGCTGTCCCCCTCCCCGAGCCGGGTGCCTGGCCCTGGCAACCCTCACCACTCCTCATGCAGTGACCAAACCCTCCAAAGTACAAATAAACCTTTATTTCTCCCTGCGTGGAAGGACCAGGTATAAATACCCCAGCTGAGCAGGGGCCATCCCCCGTTGCTGGGACTACGCGCCAGGCACACGTGGCCAGCCCTGCTCCTGTTGACCCCTCCTCAAAATATGCCACGGTAGGTGCAAGAAGGGAAGAGGGGCATGGCTTGAGTGTCCTGACCCTAGCCCATGGGCCCACTGCTGGAGAGGGGACATCATGCTGTGCAACCCCTGCTGGCAGGCTCTGCGTGACCTCTGCCCGACATGGTGCCATGCTGCCAAAACATGCAGGCGCCATGTTTCTGCTTTTATTTCCCTTTTACTTGCTTTCCTCAGTGCTGGGCCCGACAACAGATGTGCCACCCAGGAGCAGATGTGGCAGCATCCCCTGGCCTCCCAAGAGGGGGTGCCACAGCTCAGAATCCTGGTTCCTACTAATCCCCTGGTCCCCACTGGTCCCTGCTCCCAACCCAGCTCTGTAGTCAGGAGGAGGGTGCAGGCTCCATGATGTGGGGGCATGGGGTGCCCATTGTCACTGCTGCCAGGTGTGACTTGACCCCCAGGTCGGTGGCCGCTCCTGTGACAGGGTGGTTCACGTCACAGGCTGGCCTGGCCCTGCTGGCTGGCCCTCGGTCTTCCTGAGGATGACGCTGTTGAGCTCCTGGATGAGTTTGTCATTGATGGGTGAGGGAGGCTGCACGTTTCTCTTCCGGGGAATCTCCAGGGTGGTCTCTGCACTGGGACTGCTCCCTGGTGTGGCTGCCTGCTCCCAGTCCAGGGGCAGGGAAAGTTCCATGTTCCTCTCCAGAGAAGCTGTTTTAGTGGGTCTGAGCCCCGGGGCTGGAGCTTTGTCGCTTTCCAGGTTCAGGCCCCTTTCAAGGGACAAGGCTTTGGTGACGGTAGGACCTGCCACCCTCTGGGCTGGGCTGGTGGGCAGTGATGAGCGCAGTGCCGTGGGCGGGGGCTGCTCCGGGAATGAGGCTGGCTTCTTGGACCTGTCCACGGTGGGCATGGCCGACAGGTCTGCCAGCAGCTCCTGCCCCAGCTCCAGTGCAGCCAGCTCAGGGAAGTTGCCCACCTCCTCATACACAGGATCAGCATCCACCTCCTTCTCCTGCTGCTCCTCCAGGGAGTCCTGGTGCATCTTCATGGGCTGGGGGAGGGTGAGGGGTCAAGATGAGGGGCACTGTCTGCACTGGTCAGCTCTACCCCTCCCTTCCCCCTCACTGTGCCCTCACTGCGACTGGGTCCTGCCCAGGGAACCTCATCTCACCCTAGGGCTGATGCCTGCAGGGTACCCACCCTTCATCAGGTCTCTTGGCTCAGGAACTGTTGCTCTTTCTTCCTCCATCAGTGATGGAGGGTGAGCATTTTGGCCCCTGCTGAGGCACGGTCCTGTGGCACCAGCCCAGCATCCCTTGGCAGAGGTAGTCTGGGGTGGGTAGGGCCCAAACTGATTTCCTTGCATTTCTTATGTTGATCCTCTCTGGGCAATGTGTGGCCAACAGAAGAGGCTCTGGGAGCTGGGCTGGACTGTTGTGGTCTTGCTTACACACACCAGAACCATGCAGGGACCCCCATCCCTGGGTATGTGACACACAAAACAATGGACACCCCTTCCTCTACCACCCAACATGGGCGGGATGGCCTGGCCCTGTCTCTGGGTGTAGGTGGGACACTGCAGGTGAGCCATTGCTGCCACAGGCGGGGCACATGGTGCAAAGCCAGCAACGGACACGCTCCATGGGTGTGAGTACTTACAAAGAACATGGACAAAGTCCTTCGCGTATGCAGGCGGCGCTAGAAACAGAGGAAGACGAGCAGAGGTAAGCACATGATAGTGCGGAGCAGGGAAGGCAGAGGACAGGCAGCACCCCACGGGCCCTCATGGGACCCTGCACGCACAGAGAGCCACCACAGACATGAGCACAGCACGCAGCACTCACACACCACCGAGCATGGCAACGCACACCCAAAGCATCCCCACTGGTTCCAGGCAGCGTGTACCCATCTCCGAGGCCCTGGGCTGGGTGCGTGGTCTCGGGATGGGTGCATGGACCTGGGTGGGTGCAGGAGGAACTGTGGGCAGGGGTAGCTGAGGGGGCTTTACCAGGGTCTGGTTGGCAGAGAGCATGGTGGTATCGGTGCTGTCCCCGTGCAGGGGCACCAGCGGCATGGTGCCGAACTTCTGCTTGGCGAGGTCGGAGGAGGAGCGTCGGCGCATGATCACAGGGCGCAGGTCATCGTGCTGTGCACAAGGACAGGGCAGGGAGGGGGGGTCATGCTGGGCTGCCCTGCCAACCCCCTCCTCTCCCAGCCCAGACGGGTGGCACAACCAGTCTACACCCACCTGAGCCTTGAGGATGCTGGTGGTCCAGTCCCACAGCTCAGCCTGCCCTGAGCACACCAGGTACCTGCAGAGAAGTCATCCAAGAAGCTGCCAGGGAGCAGGGCCAGTGGAGCCCATGGTCTCTTGTCATCTTGCCTGTGAACCCTGGGCTGTCAGGGACTACACTGATTGGGGCTGCACTCTTAAAATGCTGTACATGCCCAAATTGCTGCTTTAGGGCAAAGTGAGAACTCATTGGGCACCCAAGAGGCACCTCAGCTGTCCTTGCTGCCCTAGGAAGAACATTTCAGGCCCGTGCCAGGGGCAGGTGACATCCTCAGAGGCTGCTCCATCATAGGCAGAATCAGAGAAATGGGAGCAGGATTAGCAGGATACATGGGTCTGCCTGGGCACCAAGCGGTGCCAGAGAGACTGGAACAGGGAGCCCAGCTTGGTGCAGGGTGCAGAGTGCAGGAGCACCTGCTGTTGGGTGCATGGGGACACAAAGTGCTGAGTCAAATCCTGGGCTCAGTTTGGGGCCCCTCACTCCCAGAAGGACATTGAGGGGCTGGACAAAGTCCACAGAAGGGCAACGAAGCTGGGGAAGGTCTAGAGCAAAGTTTGGTGAGGAGTAGCTGAGGGACCTGGGGTTGTTCAGCCTGGAGAGGAGGCAGCTCAGGGGAGACCTTCTGGCTCTCGACAACTCCCTGACAGGAGGTTGGAGCCAGGTGGGGTTGGGCTCTGGTCCCAAGGTAAAGTGACAGGACAAGAGGAAACAGCCTCAAGTTGTACCAGGGGAGGTTTAGGTTGGATCTGAGGAACAATTTCTTCCCTGCCAGGCCTGGCCCAGGCTGCCCAAGGCAGTGATGGAGTCCCCATGATCCCTGGAGAGGTTTTAAAGCCGTGGAGCTGTGGTGCTGAGGGCCATGGGTTAGTGGTGCCCTGGCAATGCCGGGGTAACAGTGGAACTCGATGCTTTTAAAGATCTTTTCCAACCAAAACGATTCTACCATTCTGTGGGTGAGGACTGGCAGGCAGCACAGCCATGCAGGTGACATGCATGCCTGGCCAGGGAGGACAGGTCCCGCTGGGACCTGGTGCTGGGTGCTTGGAAGATGCATCTCAGAGATTCTGGTGTGGAAGGGGAGGTAGGAAGGGTGCGTGAAGGTATGGAGATGGATTTCCCCCAGAGCCTGGCCTCCACCTTCTGCCAGGGAGCATGTGGCCACACCTTTCTGTCCCTTGAGTGCCTCAGGCAAGCACCAGCTCTGCCCTGACCCCCAGGTGTCCTGCTCCCACTCAAAGTGGGGACAGATCTCCTCATGTCCCCAGCCCCAGGGTGCAGATGCTCATACTCACAGCTGCTGCTTGTCCAGAGTCAGTGTGAAACCCCACCTGGGGAAAGGAAGAGACAGGCTGTGGGGCAGCACTACCAACCTGGGGTTGGTGGGCAGCGGGGCAGGGGGGCTGAGCTTGCCCCGTGGGTCCAGGCTTAGAATGGCTTTGGGTCCCAGTGGGGCTTGGCATGCTCCCAGTGGCCAGGCTTATGTGCTGGGAATGGGAACCGAGGGATGCATGGCCCAGGGCCATGGTCAGGGAAGGTCCCACTTACTGGGCTGGTGGTTTCAGCTTCTTCCTAATGCCCATGTAAACCTTGGCTGCGTCTAGGGGCCACTCACGCTCTGGCTTGACACTCTGGGGACAGAGATCCATCTGGTCAGCCCAGGCTGGTGCCAGCCTCCTTGCCAGGAGGACAGCCACCACCATGCCACCACTGTCCCAAGGCTCCCCCCTCCCTGCCTCTCCTCCTACCCCTGGGTACATCTCCAAACCTGCCGCATCCCCTGGGTACCTTCTTCTCCTTGAGCAGCAGCAGCTTCCGCTCCCGGATGACAAAGTAACGCTCCTGAAACTTGTTCCCCAGCAGCTTGGGGGGCTCCTCACGGCACTTCAGCAGCCCACACTTGGGGGTCTCACGCTTGACGCCTGCCCAGTGAGGGGAGATGGGGGTTGAGGGGGGGCTGGGAGCTTGTGAGGAAAGCTGGAGTATTGCAGGGGGATCCCACTGTGGGTCTCAGGGATGTGCCCCTGATGGCTGCAGGGTGATGGCCAGGGCAAGGGGGAGCTCATGTAGACCTGTCCCTTTCTGGGGACACCCTTGGTGTCTGGGACTCTTGGCGACTGTCTTACCTGTGAAGAGACAGCTGCCCTCACCAATGGGGACCTTCTTCACCAGCAGGTAAGCAGCGCTGGGTTCTGGGAGCTTGCACCACTGCAGAGCTTGCTCCAGCACCTTCTCTTTGGGGTGCAGTGGCCTCTCTGGGGAGGCAGAGACACTCTCACCACTGTGTCCCCTTCCCTATGCCAGTTACTGTTCCCCCTGACACCATCAGCAAGCTGCCCCCCATCATGACCTGCACCTTCTCCTCACCCACCCGTTTACGATGAAAACATCCCCCAGTGCCATCCCCACTGTGCTCACCAAGCTCCCCATTCTCCAGAGCCTCAAAGGTCAGCCAGATGTCCAAGCTGGCTGCCACGTTGCGCATCTCCAGTACCTGGTTGGTGAGCTCCTCTGCTGTCATTGTGGGAGACACCTGGGGCCGGACATACAGGGAGTTGTGGTGGGTGGTGGCAAAATGGGGCCCCAGGGACAAGCTGCACCAGAAGTCTGAATGTCTCCTTGCTTCATCTGGCACGGCCCTACTTTGAGACTCACCTTCAGGGTGACACAGCAGTCAGGCAGCTTCTGCTCCAGGTAAACCTCAATGATGAGGTCCCCTGCCTGTGAGAGCTGGGGGAAAAGTGAGAGGCATTGGTGCCATGCTGGCATCGGTGCTGTGCATATCCCCTCTCCCCAGGGGCTGGTGATGATGTCCTGGGGAGCTGGGGATGCTGCTCCCCTGGGCAGGAGCCTTAAGGTGATGGGTGAAGGGGATACAAGTGGGGGAAGTTCCTTCCCAAAATATCTGGTGTGGGACAGTGGAGAGCCAGGGTGGGCAGTTGGGAATGCCTCCACCCTCCAGGCAGCCCTGCCATCCCAGTGGTCCCTGAGGTGATGGGGGCCAGCAAGCACATCCTTAATACCTGGGTGTCCTTCCAGGTTGTGATCAGACTGTTCTCCAGATCCATCTGGGATACCTGGTCCTCATCAATCTGCCGGAGGAAGGGTGAGAAGGGAGACACGCAGAGTCAGTGTGGAGTGGGATATGGTTTGAGGATGCACAGGCAGGATGGAGGGATGCAGGGGGAGGACACTATGTGGGGGATACAAGGGGAGACTGACAGAGCCAGCATGGAGAGGGCTGACAAGGCTATTGCAGGGAGCTTACGTTGAAGATGCTGACATAGTTGTCAATGAGGTCTTCCATCACCTTGACTTCGTGCTCCCCTTTGCCATCAGTCTGGAAGAGGCTGGGTGCGAAGAGAAGTGACAGGTTCTTGGTGCTCATCTGGTTGAGGTCTGCACACTTCTGCACCCTGGGACAAGGAGGACAGAGGTGAGGGGCTGGTCCCACTCCGGGTGGGGTTTCAGCCCCAGCCACCCTCCACTGCCTCAAACTCTCCTGAAAAACAGCCCATTTTTCCTCATCTCCCCAGCAGTAGGAACTGCAAGCCAGGCAGCTCCTGCTTCAAGGACTTCAAGGCCAAACAGCCCCACCTCATACTCTGAGCTGGGGATGGGAATTTGTTTTTTCCCCTCTTTTTTGAGTGTTGGGTGACATTTATGTCCTAGAGAGGGGTGTCTCCTACTTCCTCCTGTCACACCCCCTTGCTAGGGGATGACCTTGGGAACATTTCAGTTGTCCCAGAGCAACATATTCCAGTACACCCCATCACAAACTGGAGGGCTGGTGGGGAAGGATACAAGCACTGGGTTCTTCTGGGCTTGCAGGGGTGGGAGCCAGCATTCCCTGGCAGCAGGGAGACCCCACACTGTCATCTGGCCTTGGGGACCCTGGCTGGACCAGGGAACCGTGCAGTGATGTGGCCCACTGACCGGTAGAGGTGCCCAATGAGTGCAGCCAGAGTCTTGTGGTTGAGGCGAGGCAGGCGATTTATGAGCTCCTTGTACCGCTCCAGGCGCTGGGGCTTTGAGGAGATTTCTGTGGAGCAGAAAACAAGTCATGGACCATTGCTGAACCCAGCAGATCCAGAGCTGACATGGCACCAGGGCTGGCACCAGAACCCCATTCTGAGGGACGTTGCCCCCAGAAGTCCCTGGCAGCTCTCAGAACGGGGGTTAGGTGACCTAGGTACCTGCAGCCTCCTTCCACTGTGGGTGCAGCTCCAGGGTGAAGACAGGGTCTTCCAGCTCACGGAAGAACCTCTTCAGCACATCAGTGACATCCTCAATGAAGTTGTCATTGATGCGCAGCTTGACATTGCGGGCATCCCGACGAAACTCCTCCATCAGTACCTTGATCCGGGACTTTGCTCCATTCTTGCGGTAAATCCCTTCATGCCGCAGCCCTGGAGTAAGGGACATCGGTCACAGGAGCCCAGTCCTGCCCGGGGAATCCCCAGTGGGACTGGTACCTCCTGCCTGCACCCATTGGCGACCCCGTGCGTGTCAGAGGATGCTCTGGCTGTGCTGCTGCTGCGCTGGGCTCACCGTACTGCGTGATGAAGGCAATGCAGCTGTCCACGATGATGGGGATGTCCCCCCGGCTCAGCTGCTGGTCCCGCAGCGCGTTACCCCGGCCCCCTGCTGATGCCTGAATGTCCGCGTACCATGCTGCCGAGTCCGCCCGCGACAAGCCCTGCAGGTAAAATGTCCTGAGAACAACAAGGGCAGAAAAGAGGGAATGAAGGTTGCCAGGGTGGGCAAGTTTTCCCCTCCTGCCCGTACACACAGCCCAGCTCTGGGAGAGGGAGCAAGGCAACACCAGGCTGAACTGAGGGACACCCTAGCCCAGCAGGAGACTCCAGGCTGCAGTGACATCTGTAAGCCCCTTGGTCACAGCCCTGCTGTCCCAGTAGCATCCCCACTGTGGTTTGGGATCAACATTGACCTGTGCCTGTGTGCCTTTGCCTTGGACAACCTGCTGAGGTTGCTTGGCTCATTCTGCATCATTCCCTCATGGTAGGGAGACTCTGCAGAGGGATCTGGCCAGGCTGGATCAATGGGCCTAGACCAATGGATGAGGTTCAACAAGGACAAGTGCCGGGTCCTGCCCTTGGGTTGCAGCAACCCCCTGCAATGCTCCAGAGTGGGGGAGAGTGGCTGGAAAGTGCCCAGTGGGGAAGGACCTGGGTGTGTTGGTCAACAGCTGGCTGAATATGAGTCAGAGAGTGCCCAGGTGGCCAAGAAGGCCACCAGCATCCTGGCTTGTGTCAGCACAGCAGGACTAGGGCAGGGATTGTCCCCCTAGACAGGGTACTGGGGAGGCCACGCCTCAAATCCTGGGTTCAGTTTTGGGCCCATCATTCCCAGAAGGACATTGAGGGGCTGGACAATGTCCAGAGAAGGGCAACAGAGCTGGGGAAGGGTCTAGAGCACAAGTGTGATGAGGAGTAGCTGAGGGACCTGGGGTTGTTCAGCCTGGAGAAAAGGAGGCTCAGGGGAGACCTTCTGGCTCTCGACAACTCCCTGACAGGAGGCTGGAGCCAGGTGAGATTGGTATTTTCTTCCACGGAACAAGTGACAGGACAAGAGGAAATGGCCTCAAGTTGACCCAGGGGAGATTTAGGTTGGACCCAAGGAACAATTTCTTCCCGGTGAGGGTTGTCCAGACCTGGCCCAGGCTGCCCAGGGCAGTGGTGGAGTCCCCATGATCCCTGAAGGGGTTTCAAAGTCGTGGAGCTGTGGTGCTGAGGGACATGGGTTAGTGGTGCCCTGGAAGTGCTGGGGGAACATTTGGACTTGATGCTCTTAAAAGTCTCTTCCAGACAAATATTTCTATGATTCCCACAGCCAGTATTCACCTCCCCATCTCCACCAGAATCAGCAGCTCCTTCTTCTCTGGGGTCTCCGTGGAGGGAATCAGATCTGCATTGGAGTGAGAAATAAAAGGATCAGAGCCATTCATGGCCACCCACCACATGGTGCCTGTCCTGGGTTGTGGCATAGCACTCACTGAGCTCCTGCAGCCGCCGGAGGTTGATGCTGTCCTCAGCCCCATCATCCTCAGCGGGGCAGATGAAGAGGTGGGCTTTCTGGAGGATGAAGAAGGCCTGCTGCCACCGCTCGGGGTTGAGCATGCACTTGTAGCGCAGCTGGCCCACGCGCTGGAACTCATAGCCCAGTAGGCAATGACAGCTCACGGGTGTGAACCACTGAAGGACGGAGCAAGAGGTGAGTTGGTTAAAGACAGGGCTTGGACCCTGAGGACAGACCCCCACAAATATGGGGGAAGGTCACTGGGAGCCCATGTGAAGGGAAGGAAGGTGCTCGCCACAGAGTATGAAGAGTGGGGGGAGCTGGGAGGAATCACAATGGAGAAGCGGTGATATTAAGTCCAGGGACCCACCAGCGGCACAGGGTGGTGGGGCTGTCTCTGGCTCACCTTCCCGATGGCACTGGCCCAGGCTTGCAGCATCTCAGGCCCATCGGTTCCCAGCTGCTGCACTTTTTCCCCAGTGAGGAAGAGCTCGAGGGTGAAGCGGAACCTGCAGAGGATGAACCAGCCCATCAGGGTAGCCCCCAGCTTGGAACTTGCACCCAGAGCTGGACCAGACCATTGATCTGAGCAGAGAGTGATGCCTGTTCCCACTCTCTGCATGCCCATGGGCTCTCTGGGAGTGCAGTGGGGGGTAGAAGTTGGAGGTACCTTTCGCTGGGGCCGAGACTGGCAGGTGCCTGGGCTCTGTTCACGCCCAGGGAGATGAGGTCCCCACTCTCAATGTGGGCCAGGGGCTCAGTGCATTTCTCCGTCTCAAAGAAGAGCAGGGCTCTCTCCAGGGAGCACCATGTGCGCTGGAAGTCTGTGGCACCCCAGGGGTCAGCGGCACTGGGGTGGCCACACCACTGGCTGCCCTTCTGTGCTCCCCATGCTTACCTTCCTTGTTCTTCTTGGTGCCTGGGAGCCTGGGGGGGGCCATGGCCCGGTACAGGTACCCGCTGTGTGTCACTGGCTGTGTGATCTCATTGTAGACACCCTCCGGACCAGGTTCCTGGGTGTGGGGGCTCCCTGTGGGGAACAGTGCTGAGAGCGGGGTGGGATGAAGCACCCACCAAAGTGTGGGTACTGGGGGGGGGGGGCAGGATACCCCACTTATGCAGGTGTAAGCAAGAGGGTGTGCCGGGTGTGGGGTTCCCTGAAAAGTGGCTCCAGAGGAACCTGCTGCCTTGTCCCATCCCAAAAGAGGGGTGGAGTGGGGTAGGTGGGTCCCCCCAGGGAGCCACAGTGCCTGATGCCCTGGCTGTGCCCAGCCTTGGGGAATGCTAGGGGGAAACAGTGGCAAGGAGCAAACCCCCCCATCACAGCCAGATGGGCCTCAAGGGTTCTCATTACCTGAATGGTTCCTGGGTCTTTTGCTCTCTGGTCCCCAGCAGAGGTCAGCCCCTGGGGCCACCTCACAGGCAGCAGGGTCAGCTGCCAGCCCAGCCTCCGAGGATGAGAAGAACTGCAGAGTGGTCTTAAGCAGAGATGGTCCTGCCACCGCAGTGCACAGCGCCTGGGATAAGACAGGCGCCTGTAGGGACCATGTCCTGGCTCATGGAGAACCCCCAGCCTACTGCTGGGAGGGCTCAAAGGCAGGCAAAGCTGGGTACAACCTCCCACCTGAGCCCCCAGAACTGCCTGGCATGAGAGTGTGGGTACACACAGCCAAGCAGGAGGTGTTGACATCACAGATGGTTCCCAACACCCCAGCATCCTGCCTGCACCCCAAGGTGACCCCTACCTGGAGCACGTCCTCCTGAGTGGCATAGTGGGGGTGGGGCAGGCGGTACCGTCCCTCTCGATACTTGCGGGAGACAAAGTCCCGTCGCTGCTCGGCACTGGCATCTGGGTAAAGGGCTTCGGCAGCAGGGAGACGAGCGGCCCAAAACCGGTTGGCTCGGTCATTTCCCAGTACGATGAAGAGCTGCAGGAGAGTCCCATGGACATACTGAGCACCCAGACCAGCTGGGAGGAGCAGGATGCCTGGTATCCCTGCATCCTGAGGGGGACCGTGGGGTTGCTGCCCTGCCTGGAGAAGCAGCCTGGCCCCTGAGCACACTGTGCCAGCCCCCTGCCCTCTGTGACTTTACCTGTACGATTTCATTGGACCAGACGCTGGTGTCAAGCTTCAGACTTTGCACCTTGGAAATGTTGGAGCCCAGGCTGCGGTGCTGCCCTGTGGGGAGCAGAAGAGTGAGCACCCCTAGATCCTGCCAGAGGAACCCAAATCACACCCCTAGCCCAGGCAGCACCCTACTTGCCCAGGCAGGCCCAGCCCACACCTGCCAGGACCCCCAGGTACTCCCCAGGGAGATGTACTGGCCTGCACACTGCTTGCAGATGACCACGCACAGGTTGATGGACGCCCAGTCAGGACTGTGAGCCCAGCAGTCTGCACAGTATTTGTTTGCTTTGTTGGACCATATCTTCTCTGCCACCTCGTAGTCGTAGAGCATCTCGGCTATGGCCTCCTGCAGGGCCTCCATCCACTCCCTCTTCTCTCTCTCTGACTCCGCCACAAAGCTATGAGGAACAGCACAGCCAAAACTCAGGGGCCTGGAGTGACCGGCACCTGAGGCCAGCATCCAAATGGTCCCCCCACCTCATCCCACCTGGATGTTTGGGATACCTGAATATTTTGGAGGGGGTGATGAGCTCGAAACTACGGTTCTTGGCTTCACGGATGGTGGAGCCGCGCATCTCAATGAAGCAGATGCCAATGCCCATCTTAAAGAACTGCAATTCAGAGTGACATTTGTGTTGGCTTTTGCTGTGGTGGACACACCACCCTAGGTGTGCCATGTTACTGGGACTGGAGCCAAGGAGGTGCATCCAACACCCTCAGCATCCCATCCGTGCTTTGCCTGGACCAGCCAGACCTGGTACCCTGACACATCTCCAAGATATCTCACATAGGCTGACATAAAGCACCCTGCAAATGCCTTGAAAGACAAGTTCTACCTACAGCCCCTAAAACCCATCTGCTTGAGTCCCTCAGGTTTGGGGATTTGAGTCCACCCTGAGTGAGGCACGCTCCAAAAGCAGGGATCAACTTGAGCAAAAACCACAGATGCTTGAAGTGACTGGGAACAAAACAGGGGTGCTGAGCAAATTTAGCAGGCAGGAGGAGGTGGGGAGTTCATGGGTAGCAGGCAGGGTGTGAGTGACTGGCAGAGACCTGCTGCCTGCTGTGGGGTGAGGCCATGTTGAATGCTTGCTGGTGATTTGGTGGTCACTGATCCACCCATCCAATGATGGATAGGGACACCCTGGTTCGACTAAGAGATAAGTGCCTGACAGAGATGAAGATAATTCGGTGATAGTGAGGAGATTGGGTGGAGGGGCCATTCCTGGTACCTGCTGCGTCTTCAAGCCCAGACTCCTCCTACTGCTGCCCTGTGCAGCTTCCTGCTCTGCTATTCCCTTTCTCCTGCCTGTCCTTTTCCTCCTGGCTCCCCCTTTGGGCCCTGCCTAAGCTCCCTCTGTCACTCTCATCCCATCCACCACTGGCAGAGCCCTCTGTGCTTGTGGGGTGTCTGGTCCAGTCACAAACCTGCTCGCTCTTGTACAGCCACATCTCGGGCAAGCTCAGGGCTGCAAACACCTTGGACTTCTGGCCCTTCAGCTCCAGGGTTCCTGACTTCTGGCAGTGAGCACTGTTGGTGGGTCGGGGCCGGGACCCCACCAGGCGCTGGTCCATCACCTTCTTCTGCAGCGTGGAGCACCACTCATTTCTCTGGGCTGGGGACCAGGCATGAGGGAGTAGGGCTGAGCCCTTCCGAACAGGCCTGGCATGGAGCAGAGCACCCGGAAGGCATGGTAGGGGAGAGGTCCCCTCACTCATTGTGGACAGATGCTTTGGGGATGGGGTGAGAACTGCCCCCGGGATGCTCTGGCTGGAGGAGGGAGGCAGGGACAGTGCCTTGGGGACTGGTGGTCCCTGTCCCAGGTCTTCACTTACCCTCATTCTCGGCACGGAAGACGAAGATCCGGTGGCTGGTGAAGACCTGGAACTTGTTATCCTTGGTGGAGCGAGCCATCTCGATCACGGACAGGGGGATCACCCCCTTGGGGTAGGGCTCCTGGAACGAGCCCCAGGTGGGGTTACCCATCTTGGCTTGTCCTGTGGTACACCTCAATAACCCAGCCACTCCAGCATCTGCCTTGCTGGGCACACTGGTGCCGTAACCATAGGGGTAAGGGGACGTGGCAGGGATTCCTGCAAGCTCCTACAGTAGTGACTGCTCTGGGGCCATGCATGGTACCTGTTTCTGCGTGGGGGCCACTGTTGTGTGCCCAGCCCAGCTGGCTGTGCCGTGGCACTGGGGCAGCGGTACCTGCCATCCCCGGTGGGGTGGCAACCACCAGCACTCTACAGCAGGTCTGCTGGGGTCAAGCAGAGCCACCACAGAAGGATGACAGGACGTGGGACAGGAAATATTGTTGACTCATCTCACACACCTAACCCACAGTGGGAAAAGCTCCTCCACATAGCACTTCCTCCACAGCTCCCAGATGCTCAGCTGGGTTCGACTCATAGCAGAGCCCAGAGAGCATCAGCAGCCGAGCAGGAGCTGACGGTTTAGGTAGGGATGGGTCCATGGCTGGGACCCAGAGATACCCATTTGCAGTCTGCCCTGAGGGCTTGTGACACTGCAGGATGCCCCTTGACTGCTCCTTGTTGGAAGAGGGACTCTTGTTACCCCGGGCTATCTCTGGCGTGAGGCTGTGTTCAGAGCCCTGCAGGAGCAGGGTCCACAGCTGCTCCACCCTGGGAATGGCAAAGCAGTGATTTATGAGTGTGTGCCCAGGTGGCAAGAAGGTCACCAGCATCCTGGCTTGGATCAGCACCAGTGTGGCCAGGACTAGGGCAGGGACCGTCCCCCTGTACTCAGCTTTGGTGGGGCCTCAGCTCACCAATGTTTGGTGAGAAGTAGCTGAGGGACCTGGGGTTATTCAGTTTGGAGAAAAGGAGGCTCAGGGGAGACGTTTTGGCTCTCAACAACTCCCTGACAGGAGGTTGGAGCCAGGTGGGGTCGGGCTCTTCTCCCAAGGAACAAGTGACAGGACAAGAGGAAATGGGCTCAAGTTGTGCCAAGGAAGGTTTAGGTTAGACCCAAGGAATAATTTCTTCCCTGTGAGGGTTGTCCAGGCCTGGCCCAGGCTGCCCAGGGCAGTGGTGGAGTCCCCATGATCCCTGGAGGGGGTGGAAAGCCGTGGAGCTGTGGTGCTGAGGGACATGGGTTAGTGGTGCCCTGGCAGTGCTGGGGTAATGGTTGGACTTGATGATCTCCTCTATGATTCTATCATTCTGTGATGGGTCCTTACAGAAGGACAAGAGGAGGCAAAGGGGACATGGCAGCTTGTGTTGATGTCAAGCCATTCTGTTTAAGTGGCCATGGTGCAATATCCACACCCTGCCCACACCCTGCTCCTTCGTACCTTCTCACTGCTGAAGTACATCAGGTTCTTCCCATCGAAACGGACGTAGCGCCTCTGGAAGACATAGTTCCTGTTGGGAAGGTAGAAAAATGTGGCTGTTGGGAAGGGAACAATTCCTCTGAGGACCCCACATCTGTTCACAGATCTCCCCTTCCCCCAAGGATGGCTGCACAAAGACCCTTGCAGCACAACTGAGGCACCGAAGAGGGTCCTCCTGTGGGGAGGTAGCTACTCCAGTAGCATGGTGACCACTGTGTCCACCTTACCAGCTTTGCCCAAGTCCCTTATGAGGGCTGTCCCACGGATGGGCACATACCCCTGTGGGGAGAGCTTGTCCAGCCAGCCTCTGAGCATGGTGGGTCTGGGTTCAGAGAGTGACGTGAAGCTGGCGTAAGGGGAGATGGTGAGGTCATCCAGGACCTCATCCGGGTAGAGATGTGCTGGCAGGCTGAACGGAGTGCCCTCGGCCCGCGGTGCCTCCACGGTGGAGTACCCCTCTGTATCATTCTGGATGATGCGGTCGATGAGACGAGACCGGGTCTCCTCATCCTCACTCTTTCCCTCGCTGCTGCACTCGCTGCTTGTCCTGCGAGAAAAGGGGCTGAGAGGGAACCTGGCTATGGCAGCACAGCAGCTCACTATAAGGAGTCCTGGCCAAGGCCACCCCATCTTGGGATGTGTCACACTGCTTCTGGCCCCACCCTGAGCTCCTCAGGGCACACAGAGACATGGGTGTTTGCATCTCCACGAGCAGGGTGGGACAAGGGCTCAGTGCTCATGAGCCCCATGGCCAGCAGCAGCCTGAGGCTCAGCCAGTCTTACACGATGGGTAAGCTGGGGGGTAGCTGGAAAAATGGGCTCCCCCACTTTGGTCAATACCTCACAGGCCACCACACATCTCCAAACCCGTGGCATCACCTCCTTTCCCTTTTCATGCCACAGGCAGTAAACTGAAGCCAGGCAGCTCCCCAGTTCCACCTCCTGCTCTACACCTAGCCCAGATACCTCCTCCCCCGGGTTCTCCATGTGCCCTCTTCCTCTGCTCCTCCAGTGTTCATGGCACTGGGAAGCTCCTTTTACGACACCCTCCCGCCTGCTCTTATATCCAGCTGGAAAATTTTGCAAAGGGATTTGGGATGGACACATGGGCTGGTGGAGCTCCTGGATCCATCTCCTTTTCTTGGGAAGCCATGTTAACCCCCCAGACAGGCCTGGTGAGACTTTCTGGCCATAACAATAAAAGGAAATGATAAAAATAATCTGCTAGGGCCTGCCCCTTCCCCTCAGCCCTCACAGCCAGACGTCGTTCCCTGAAAAGGAAATGTGCTGGAAAATGGCTGACAGTCCCAGGAGCTCAGTGGGGAGCTGCCCAGGTGCAGTGGTGATGGGCAGGAACAGCATCAGAGTAGCTGGGACACCACAGCACCAGCAGGAGAGCACCCAGGTCACTAGGTCACTCATGGCATCCAGTGTCGGGATAAAGAAAAGGCTCCAAGAAAGGATGGTCCAAACCCTGCTGCAGCTTCTGCCTGAGAAGCACCTGAGCAAGCTGGGCATCTCCAGTGGGGAAAGGGTGAGGGATGGGGGCAGGTTTCTGAAGTCATGAGCAGCATGAGGGCAGAAGGGCATCTCCTGGCCACCACTGCTTCAGTCACTGTAGCCGGCTGACATCAGATAAACCAGCAGAAACAAGGTGCAGAACCACATGGGAAAGGAGCGGCTAACCTGTGGGACTCCTCCCCACGGGACGTTGTAGAAGGAGGAATTTATGAAGAAGAAACCCACTGGGGGGTACTGAATATGGACACCTGCAAACACCTCCCCCTACCAGAAATTCTCCAAATATCTGGTTTTAGACACTGCCTTATCCTAGGAGCCAAGACAGTGGATGGACATGTGCTGTGACCCTGAATATGTACCTTATGAGGCCATCAAACATCAGGTGTTCCTGAACCACGTGGAAGAGAAACAAGACCTGAAGTCTCCCTGGGAGGAGGTTGGGCTGGAGCCACCCAGGCTAGAGGTCATCTCCAGAGATGTGGAATGTTGTGTGGGACTGAGGAGGTGGGTGGAGAGGGAAAATGGCCTGTTTGGCTCTAGTGTCTGCAAGAAAGACAAGAAGAGGCCACAGGCAGCTTGGAGGCTCAGAGCACAATAAAAATTGCTGCTTGATTAGCATAACAGAGCCTTGGCAGGGTGAGTCATCTGGCTGGAGTCCCAGACGGGTATTCAGCTTCTTCAGGAGGGACTGGCTGGGGAGCAGGGTGGCTGGAGGACTCTGTGCACCATAGGTGGACATCAGCCTTGAGTGCCAGAGCTGAGTGGGAGCCAGACCCTCTGAGTGGGTCAGAGCAAGAGGAAAAGGAGAAGAATCGATGACAGCCCCTTCCTGAGGCCATGAGCTACAGCGACTAAAACCACAAATAGCTGGAGGACAAGCAGCATCTGGCAGGGACAAGCGAAGGCCTTGGCCCATCTGGACTGAAGACTCTCAGCATCCCAGGAGCACACCAAGACCCAGATCTGTCCTTGAGGACCGGGTTGGTGGAGGAAGCTTCCAAGCAACAGGGCTGCAGAGGCCAAGTATTCTCCCTTTTCAGCTGGTGTCACGCAGCGAAGGCAACTAACCTTAGGGCCAGCTGAGGCACCAGGGCAAGGCTGAGCCTGGAGGGTGGTGCCCGAAGTGCACCAAGTTTAGTGCAAGGCCCTGGTCAATACCCTAGGTATGCTCCGAATCCCACCTCCCTGGAAGATGCTTGTTGAAGACTGTGACCCACAAGCCAGCGCCCAGCCCTGCTCTGAACTGCTGGTTCAGAGGCTCCGTGGCAGGTCTCAGTATTTCTGTTTACAAAGCTCCTGTTCCCAGGCATAGGCAGTTCCTCACCCACGGTCCATGTTGGCTTTTCTCTGGCTGCAACATCTGCCTGACTGACACTGGATCAGTCCACACGGCAGTGACACACACCCAGAGCAGGAGATGGGCTGGACCGACCAGCACTGGAGCCAGAACAGCGGGGGCATGGGGATGCACTGGCTGGCAAGGTCACCACGGGCAGAGCTGGAGGACCCAGAGCTGCAGCTCACCTCCTCCTCTCTAAACACAGGAAAAGGAACCCTCCCCATCCGAAATGGGAAGAGCAGCTTTCCTTCCTCTTTCTGAGATGCTATCAGGAGTTATAGAAAGTACATTTCAGAAACATCTGAAAGGTGCCCCTCACCATCGCACTGTCCATCACAGTGTGACAGAGCAGAAGATGTTGATTGGGTGATGCTGGAACCTTTATCTGGGGCTTGGAGCCATCCCATCTCTAAGGAATCCCTGTCCCTCGTTGTGTTTTCTTGCTCCCAGTGGCCACATCCAGACTCCACCCGGTGTGCAGGTGCCCATTGCCACTTGCGCTGCCCCATCTGTGCACCCAGAGCAACTGTTGGCAGGCAGTGTCCCTTCGAGGGCCACCCACCAGCATGGCTCCTTCTCATTCCTGAGCCCATTGGCTCTTCCTGAGACTGACGATTTGATCCCAGATGCTCCTGACTGGCCCTATGGTGGGGGACACTCCCTCACCCAGCTTGCCCCCAGAGCTGTCCCTTGTCCCCTTGGCATGCAAACCCCGGACCCTGAGGCCAGCCCAGCCCTTGCAGCCCGGAGGAGGACATGCCTACCTGCACGCTTCTCGTTCCAGGTCCAGCTCGGACACCGCCTCGTAGCTCTGAGTGGAGGAGATGCCAACACCCTGGAAGAAAAGATGCCAACATCTCGGTCATATCTCCTCTCCCCTCTGCTCTTTCCCATCTCAGACCTTCTCAACTTGCCTGGCTCACTGCACGGGAGGTTCAGCCTGTGACTCCCACACCAGCAGCGATGCTCAGCCAGGCAGTGGTGAGCACCACAGGCTCACCAGCTGCAGCTCCCTACTTTGCAGCAGCGGGTGGGCTACAGAGTGAAGACAGAGGACAGCCCCCATGCCCCCACAGTCCCTTCTCACCTTCTGCTCCTGGGACGGGGCTATGTGCCCAAAGACGGTCTCACTGTAGGGGCTGACGAGCTGCTCACTAACCTCTGCGGACAGAGACACGGGCGGGAAAGACAGTGAGTGAGGCAGTGACCAGCCAGAACTGGCCAGCCCTGGAGGGGGAACCCCCACTGAGCCCACCACAGTGCACCCCAACATCCAGCGCATCTGGCTTAACAGGAACATCAGCCCAGATGTGTGTGGGGCTTGGCCCTGCCTTGCTCTGGGGTCAATCCATCTCTTTGAATGAAGCGGGAGGACAGGGAAGGACCTGGGGGCAAGGCAGGGTGTGTGGGTGTCCTCCTCACCCCCCTTCCTTGTGTGCAGGAGGTCCCCACTGCGCACCGGTGCCTTGCAGGCTCTCACCTGGCTTGCCAGTGGGTCTCTGCGGGATGGGGGGCAGGTTTCCCCCAGGCCAGCCGGGACTGCTGGAAAACAGGAGAGGGGTTACTGGGGCGGGGCAGGAGCCTGGGGTTTTTTTCCACCTTGTTATCCCATCTGTCTTATAAGGGCTGGAGCCCCAGCCTGGCTTTGTCCCTGGGGATGTGAAGCATCCCCTTCCTGATCCCAGCACCCCCCTTCTCCCTCCTTCTCCCCACCCTGGGACCCGCTGGGCTGCATCTCCTGGGGCTGCCAGGCAATTCCCATCCCAGATGGCCCCCCTCTAACATCTGCCACCATGCTTCCAGCAGGAGTCAGTCCCAGACCACTTGTTCAGCCACCCCCTCACCATTCAGGAGAACCCCACTGCTGCTGCCTGGGTTGGGGAGGGGCAGAGGAGGGGCAGCAGGTTCTCCCCCCAACCAGAAAGAGCCAGCCTGGGGCCCAGTGATGCCTTGTCAGCTCAGAGGGATCCCAGCTGCCTTGAGGGACTGCTCCATGCAGAGGGGGGTGAAAGGGGCTTTGTCGGCACACAGAGGCAGGCAGGACCAGGCTGAGGATGGGGGCCCAGGGGTGGGGGGCTCTCTGGATCCTTGTGTCTGGCTGCTCTGCATCCCCCCCTCCACTCTCTGGGACATCTGCTTACTCAGGCTTGTTATCCAGCTGGGTCAGGTCTTGCGGGGACAGAGCTGGGGGCTGATCCTGGGGTTCATCCTCCCTTTCCGAGTCCTCAGTGGGTGCTGATGGGGGCTTGAGTCCTTCATAGATGATGTTGGACACCATCTCCAGCCTGCCCTGCCCTGAGCCTGGCTGTGAGGCTGCCCTAGGGCACGGTGAAGGATCTGTCCTGGCTGGGGTGGCTGTGGGGGGCAGGGGAGGGTTGGTCGCAGGGTGACCCTCTGGCATACTCCCAGGACTGGGCTCAGCTGCTAGGACCCTGTGGCTGTGCCGTGGTGGGACAGACGGGACAGACAGAGGGGATTTCTCTGATGCTTCCAGGGTTTGTCCATGATCTGATGCCGGAGGGGGCCGTGTCTCCTCCCGAGTGCTCACCCGTGCTCGAAGCCAGGATGCTCCCATGCCCATGGCCACCACTGCCCTGGGGCCAGCTGGTGGCACTGGCCTGGTCTCTGGGCTCTCCAAATCCGTGGAGCTCTCCCCTGGCACAAAGCCCTCGAGTACCACAAAGGCTGCAGTTGCCCCGTCAGTGCCTGGGCTGTGTGTTGGCACCGTGGTGCGTGCTGGTGGCACAGGTGCTAAGCCCTGCTCTGGCTTTGAGCGAGGGAAAACTGTCCTTGGCTTGGGAACTGGCTTCACGGGAGGAGGAGCAGGGTCCTTCTCCAGAGGTGATGCTTGGGCAGGCACAGTGGTGAGCTGCTGTGTCCCAAAGGTGTCAGTAGCTTCTCCCGACTCGGCTTTCATGGCATCCTTGCCCACCTGGGGGGAATTCAGGACCTCAGTAGCTTGGAAATGGTTGTCTCCTGCTTCAAGTCCCTCCTGGGCTTGACTGAGCATCCGTGTCTGCTGCGCCAAGTTCAGGATCCTTTTGCGGTGCCCAGTGGCGGTGATGCCGATCTGCTGCAGGTGGTGACTGTCCAGCAAGGCAACATCTCTGGCCAAGTGGTAACCATGCTGCTTGAAGACATCCTGGTACCTCTCCAAGTGGATGGTGGCCAGCCAGTCTGCAATCTTGGAGTCAGGACTGCACGGGGAGCTCATGGCCCTGAGGTGCCTCTGACATGGATGCTCAGCCCATCATCTGTTGAAGAAGGAAAGAAAAGGGGTGAGGAGGCAGCAGAAAAGGAGAGAGGGGGTTCAGCTGCCGTGAAGGGCACAGATCCCACTAGTGGGAGCGTGTAATTCTCCCGAAGGTGCCCCTGCCTTGCTGCTCTTCCCAGAGTCGCTCACCTCCCAGCTCAAGAAGCCAGCATCCTGTTGTTCCTCAGCCCCAAGACTCTCCGCCCCTCCCCGGAGCTGCCGGATCCCGGAGCTGCCGGATCCCAGCCCCGCTTTGTCGGCGAGGCCGTGACCCCAGCGCTGACAGGAACCGAATGGCTGGGGGCTCATTGGAGAGTGAGTGGTTGAGCAGATGCCGGACTCTGGAGCATCCCGGGCTCTGCTACACACCGGGCTGGGTGGGAGGAGGACAAGAGCCAGGCGCAGCCGAGGGGGGGGTCCTGGCGGAGGGGGCTGCCCGCGGCAGATAACGGGGGAGCAGCTGGGCCCCTCCCAGGGGATGAGCTCCTGTGCCGGCCAGCTCGGGGAGGGCTCTGCGGCCGGAAGGGACAGACCATAATCTCTCTCTCTCGCTGCTGGTGAGGGCATGGGAGAGGTCAGCATGACTCATGGTCAGGCAGAGGGGGGACAGCCTCCCACCCACCCCCAGCTGGGGTGGGTCCCTGCGCCCCGCTGCCAGCACCCGCAGCTCGAGAGAGGGACCCGACTGGGGCTTATGCTCAGCACGGTGCCCACCCCCCGGGTTCTGCTCTTCTGGGGACCCCCAACCCCAAATCATTTGCTGTCGCAGCCCCAGGGCAGAGCTGTGGGCGCTCAGCGGAGCGCTGAGGGCCTTTTTCCCATGAATCATGCTGCTCCGCACTAAACCATCTGTGCTGACTGTGCTGCCACTGAGTCTTTTTCCAGTTCCTCCATTTCCCTCTATTGTTCGGTGCAGGCTTCCTTCCTGCTGCCTGCACGCTCCCACGCATCCCCTGCCCCCTCCCGCAGGACAGCCAGGCCAGTCTCCCTTCTGCATGAGCCTCTGCGTCCCTGTGAAGGCATCTGCCTGCTCCCCACTGCTGCCTGGGCCGGCAAGGGTTGCATCAGTGGCATGGGGAAGCCTGGACAGGCTGGTTTGCTGGTGGAGCCGGTGGTGACCCTGCGAGCATGAGGTGGGGGATGCTGCCATTCAGCATGAGTGAAGAGCAGGGGTCACTGCTCAAATGGGTGGGTGTGAGATGTGCATCCAACCCCAAAAGGGAGTGGGATGAGTGGCTGTGCACCTGTGTGCATTGAGGAGGGACAGTCATGGCAGGAGGAGGCTGAGAAGCTGGGAGAGCAGGATGTGGGGATATTGCAGCTGGGAGGCTGACTGGTGATGTAGGACCTACACAGGGCAGGGGGGTGTGGAGGGTAATGTCCTGTCCCCCTGTGGGCTGGGTGTTTCTCCCACAGGGTTAAAGGGTTGTAGCTGCTTCTGATGCTGAAATGGGGCAATTTCCCCCTTTCTTATGCCTGTATCTCCCCGGGGGATCTGCGGCCAGCTTTGCCCACTGCCTGCCCTGCCTGGGGCTTCAGCAGGCAGCCTCCTGCAGGGACCTGTCTCCTGACACGTCCCCATGCCTGGGCACTGGGGCCATGCTAGGCTGTGGTGTGGAATTTTCGAGCAGTTTGGCTGTGCCTGTAGGCAGTGGCATTTTGCAGGGAGCACACAATGTTCCTGTCCCTGCAAACCCATGTGGACCAGATGATGCAGTAGGCTGGAAGTGAACATGGACTTCCCCAGTCCTGGCCCTTCCCCACCCCATCCCCAAATGTGTCCCATCCATCACCTGTCACCCTCAGGGTTCTCCCTCACCTCTCTCCCTGCAGTGTGGTCCGCAGCCCTCCAGGACTGGTTCCGGTGGAGAAGGATGGTGGCAGTGCTGTCGTGGGCTCCAGAGCCACACTGCTCTGGGCTCCAGGGTGATGCCAAGATGTCCTCACCGGGCTCAGCCTGCAGGCAGGGGCAGGCAGCCCTGCAGGAACTGCTGTGGGCACAAGAAGGCTTCGTGGCACCCAGCCTGCACCTCCCACTGCCGGTCCCTCCTCCAGGCCAACCCTCTGGTCCCCGTCCCCATCCCTGTCCCACCCTCCACATCCTATCCTTTCCCAGACATGATGAAGCCCCACGCTTGGCCCCTGACCTGACTGCCTCATGTCCTGCCCCTCTGCGAGGCTCTGCCCTCCTTTGGAGGCTGCTCTCCACTCTCCCTGCTCACCTCCTCATGCTCCTTCTCTGCCTTCCCTGCAAGCATCCTGCTCCCCACATTGCCATGGTGGGACCAGACTTCCTTGAGACCCACAGTCAGAGGCTGCGCTGCCAAGGGAACTCTTTAAGGTTCTCAGGTGCATTTGACTCGAGCTGCTGTTTCTGTCTCTGGTTGCAGGGGAGAGGAGCTATTCCCCATATCCACCGTGGGCAGGGTGCAGGTGCTGAGAAGGTGCTGCCAAATTGGAGAAAACAGGTTGAAACACTCATGCCGATGAGAGGACTTGGGAGGGATGATGCTGGGGTTTGGCTGGGTGAGGTATTTGGAACACAAAACCTTCCATTGTGCTGCAGGTGTGGGATCCCATCCCACCAACCCACGATGAGGGGGATGTGGAGTCAGCCAAGGGGCAGGATGGCAGCAGGGTCTGGGGTGGCAGGGGCACATTGGGAGGGTTTCTCTCTTGCAAGGAGCCTGTGCTTTCACCACCGGCCAGCCTGGCCACCTTTAACGCAACGCTTTTCGCAAGAGCCCCAGCGGGGCTGGCGGTTAGTCCGGCTCAGCTGTTACCCAACTTTGCACCCGGAGGGTGGCCAAGGCTGGTAACTCACAACACCCTCCAGATCTTCTCTACTCCTGAGGGCAAGGCTGATAACTGCTCCCTGCCCTGTGAGCATCCAGCTCCCTGGCAACCCCTTGATTCTACTCAGGCTGGTCCTTCCCTGCCCCTACAGTACCTCCAAAAGCCATTGTCAGGGGCTGGGAGCAGTGGGAACCTCTGATGTGAGAGGACCACCCTGTACCAGTCTCAGTGCATGAAAAGGCAGCTTCTCCTTATCGCAGGTTTGCTCCTACAAAGCAGAAGCAGAACTCGTCACAAGCCTGGCACGGTTTTTGTCTTCCTCCCCTGTCCCCACCACATCTCTGGTGGGGGGGGAGTGGTGCATCCCTGGGGCTGGGGATGGCACGAGTGGCCCCATGGGCCACTCTGTGGGATGGGGTGAGGAGACAGGGTGCACAGAGATCCTCAGGGTGTGCAGGGAACCTCCAGCCCTGCACTGTGAATGGTGTCATCCCACCTCTGCCTCTTAGAGGAAGTTGTTTGCCTAAATATAAGCACTGGACATTCATGGGAAGGTTGCTGAGATCTGCAGTGTGAGTGGCTGGAAGGGCAGAGGAAAGGGTACTGGTGCCACTGGTGGCAGCCAGTATGCTATCATTTACATCCTGCCATGCTGGGGGCATTAGCACCAGTGATGCACACTCCAGCGTGGGACCACATCCTGTCTTACCACTCTTTGGTACCCTGCAGCATCTCTATAGACCCCCTTGTAACCTGCTGCTGGGTGAGGAGCTCCTCCCTGCATGCTGCAAGGGCAGAGATGGGCTGTCTGAAGGTTGAAGAGACTCCCTGGGACATCTCCAGAGGGGCAAGTTGCGGTCCCATCTGGTGGCCTGATATGTCCAAGAGCAAGAGCCCCCACAACCCAGATCCTGATGGTGGCTGACAGGACAGTTTGGTGCAGAAAGCCTTCTCCACTGATCTCTTCTCCCTCCACAGTCATCTAAGTGCCAGGATTTGGGCCCAATTCCCCTGACAGGGGGGAAACCTCTGGTCAGGCATCTCCACTGAGCCCCAGCACCCAATTCCCAACCAGAAACTGCCCCTTCTCAGAGCCCAGTTGTGAGTACAGCCTGAGCAGGGGCATCTCCCCACTATCCCCTGGAGCCAGACAGCTGGGGTGGTGCTGTGTCGCAGGGGAGCAGGGTACAGCAGAGCACAGGGTGCTGTGCCGTGTGTGCTGTGGTTGGGTCATTTCCTGAGGGCTTCTAATCGGCCCACTTTCCAGAGTGCAGTTTGCAGAGCCTCTGCCTGATCCCTTTGGTGTCTGCCAACCTGCAGATACAATCTATATTTAGACTCTTTGGACCAGGACAGAGAGCTCTGTCGTGTCTATGGGTTCCCACAGCAGGAAAATCTTGCCTGCTCCCTGAAGGAGGAAAACGCCTCTCGGGTTGGGGGATTGGGCTTTGTGAAGATGCTGTAAAGGACTGGAGGAAGCAAAGATCAAAGTGAAGGTTGGATCCTTCCAGCACATTGGTCTGTGGAGTCCTTCCCCTTTCCAGGCAGCGCCCATGATGACACTGTTCCTCAAGGTCCACCTGTCCAGTTGCCCCTCCCTCCCCATCAGCCTTTCCTGCACCCAGGGCCAGACTTTGCTCTACCTTCAGCCTTACCCATGCTGGATCGTGCTGGGGGATATGTGTGGTGATGGTGGGAGCATCTCTTGGGAGCAGGATAGGGTGAGGGACACTCAAGGCTCGTATCTAAAGGGCAAAATGCCATTTTAGTCAGCTGGAAATGTGGGGTTGGGACCAAGCCTGAGGGGTTTGCTGGGGCACAGCAGAGAGCTGAGCCTCTGAGAGGGCTTGGTGGAGGTGTGGGGAAGGGGAAGCTGGAGGCTGTAGGGTTTGGAAATCTGATGGACCTCTCCAGGCAAAAGTCCTACTGAAGGCCAGTCCATGAGATAAGATGGGCTGCTGAGCCCTGCTGGGCTTAGGGTTATGATGTGGGTGGGGGGATGAGAACTGCCTAAGACCTACCCACGAGCTCCCTACTTACCTCTGGTGAGACTGTACCTGGAGTACTGTGTCCAGCTCTGGAACACTAGCACAAAAAAGACATGGACCTGTTAGAGGGGGGGCAGAGGAGCCCCAGCAATGCTGGGAGGGCTGGAACCCCTCTGCTGGGAGGCCAGTCTGGGAGAGTTGGGGGTGTTCAGCCTGGAGAAGAGAAGGCTCCGGGGAGACCTTCTAGTGGCCTTTCAGTACTTCAAGGGGCCTATCAGAAAGATGGGGACAGATTTTTGAGCAACAGGGCCTGTTGGGACAGGACAAGGGGGGATGGTTTGAAACTGAAGAGGGAAATTTAGACTGGAGAGAAGGAAGAAATTTTTTACATTGCATGTGGTGAAACCCTGTCCCAGGTTGCCCAGAGAGGTGGTCAATGCCCTATTCCTGGAACCATTCCAGGTGAGGTTGGCTGGGGCTCTGAGCAACCTGCTCTAGTTGCAGATGTCCCTGCTCCCTGCAGGGGGGCTGGACTCAATGAGCTTTAACGGTCCTTTCCAATCCAAACCATTCTAGGATTCTATGAGCTCAGGAGATGCAAAGCATGAGATTCTGGGGCTAGAGTCACATCCTCCCCAGCTGAGGCATGTTTGACACTAGAGGCACTGGAGTGGGCTGGGGAGTTGAGTGTGGGCAGGATGGGGGCCCATGCCCCCATCCATGGAGGTGCTGTCTGACATCACTGCCTTACGGGCTAATCTCCCATCCAGCAGCAGCTTCCTGTTTCCTTTCCAATCTCTGCACTGTGGGGCGGCTCTGTTCCACTCGGGGCCAGGCAGGAAAACTGTCTCGCTGGGCTCTCGTGCGGAGCTGCAGCCTCCGCGTGTCTGGCTCTCGCCCCACTGGGCCGTGGGCCACCCCCTCCCCCAGTGTCCCAGCAAGGACTCTTGGGGTGCTCCAAACCCCACACCCCTCCTCGCTCAGGAGCTGGGGGGTGCCGGCGCATGACCCTCTTCCTGTTTCTGCCACAGGAAAACCAGTGGAGTCACATGATGCTGTAAGAAATCACTGTACTGGGGCAACCCCTCTCCCCAGACCCACTGGTTTCCCCCTTCTCCCTGGCCACAGTGGTGCTGCTGGCCAGGAGCTCTGCTCCATCCCAGTGCTGGATGTGGACCAGTGTCCCTGCCACCCCAGCAGTCCTTGTCCTCCCTATGGACTTGATGCCACCTTCATCCTGCCCATTTTAGGCAGCATCCTGGGCTGGCAATGTCACCCACCTGGGAACAACCTTCCCCGGAGCTGGCTGGGGACTGGGGCCTCTCTGCTGGCCTCTCAGTGCTCAGGCAGCAGCTCCTCACACCTACCCAGGGCTGGCTAAAAATAACCTGGCAGCAGAGCTGCGGCTGCTGCAGAGGAACATCCGGGCAACGAGAAGAGATGAAGCTGCTTCCTGCAGCACCGGTGCCTTGGGGGGTGGTCTTCACCCCAGCACCCTGTGAGGTTGGGGTGCCAGTGGACTCTGCCCCATCAGGGTAGCACTCAGGAGGTGTTTCTCCCCCTTGCTTGGGTCACAGTTCCTTGCCCAGCTCTAGCACAATTATTGCCAAGTGTTATTGGGGCAGTCTGAGGCTGTGATGTGTCTTTTTGCAGGTAAAATCCTCTTTGCTGTGGGTGCCCATTGTCTGCTGACATGGTGGGAGCGGCACAGGGCAGGAAGGAACTGCTCCCCTCGCTGCGAGCCCCGAAGGCAGTGAAGGGGGATCCCACACATCTCCTCCCCTGGGATTTTCCATATTTTCGCTGCAGAGGTGGCTGCTCCACCCTCGTCCTGCCTGTGCAGCCAGCCCAGCTGCAAACCGTGGGAGTCCAGTGCCCGGATGTCCAGGACCTCATCTCTCATCCCCAGAGCTCTCTACAGTGGGACACATGCATGTGATATCCCCCAGGAACAGCACAGATGTGACCTAATGGGACAGCTAAAGGGGGACAATGAACATCTGTGCTCAGCATGCTGGGATGGGTGTCTGGATGAACTGAGGAGGAGAAGCGCAAGGTGTGGGGGAAGCAAGTACAGGGCAGCAGTGCTTGGTGGGACTACAGGAGGTCAGGGTGACCAGGGACCATAAGGCTGTGTGGGTGAGAGGGGCCCCAAAAACCACAGTGACAACTGGTTCTGGGCAGGATGCAAGCACCTCTGGGTGCTGCCAGTGCATTGTGTCCCCCACCGTTGTCTAGACAGACCTCTGTGAACTGTGAGAGTGGCTGCCACATCCTGGCCCTGTCCCCAAGTCTTGTCTTACTCAGTCTGGAGCTGAGTACCCCAGCACCATCAGCAGTGATGGCCCTGTTTGCGTTGACCTTGTTCAGGCTGGAGAAGAGAAGGCTCTGGGGACACCTTCTTGTGGCCTTTCAGTACTTCAAGGGGCCTGTCAGAAAGATGGGGACAGACATTTGAGCAGGGTTTGTTGTGACAGGGGGGTGATGGTTTTAAACTAAAGGGGGAGATTTAGACTGGAGAGAAGGAAGAAATTTTTGATGGTGAGCGTGGTGAGACCCTGGCCCAGAGAGGTGGTTGATGGCCCATCCCTGGCAATATTCTGGGTGAGGTTGGCTGGGGCTCTGAGCAACCTGCTCTAGTTGCAGATGTCCCTGCTCCCTGCAGGGGAGTTAGACTAGATGAGCTTGAAAGGTCCCTTCCAACACAAACCACTCTGATTCTATGATTTTGTGGTTCTATGATCAGGCTTAAACCCACCTGGGGCAGAAGCCCAGCAGCCACAGCAGCCTTGAAGTGTGAGGGTGAATGGGGGGGGGGGATGGAAAACCCAGTGTTTGTCAGCCTATTCCCCAGCGGTGTCTGTCTAGACTGACTTCCCGTTGTCCGCTGGAAGCTGCCTCCAGCTCACGCACTCTCACCCACACGCCTGTGTGTGTGCAGAGCCCCGCACCCGCCCCTCCTACCCACCACAAGCTGCCTTGGTCCCTGCTGAGGGTCACCCCTGGGTGCTGGGACTACGTGGTTGGCCGCGCTCTCCTGTCTGACCCAGGACCTAGCTCCTGGACAGGCTCAGGGTGGACTCAGTGCCAGCTTCTTCACCTGCCAGCTTCCTTGCCATCCCGTGCCAGCCCGAAGTCCTCTCGCACACACACCAACCCCTTTATTGTTGTGCCAGAAACCACAGCAGTGGCAAACACCGAGAGAGTGGGGACAAAGGCTGCCCAAGACCCCACTGCCAGGAAAAGCCCCCTCCCCAGGATCCCCTGGGGAAGGGGTCCCCAGAGCCAGCTGAGCTAGAACCAGGCTGCAGAGGTGAGCTTGACACCCAGGACAGGACCTGGGAGGGCTCGCTGAAATGGGGAGTGGGGGGTCACACAAAGCCTGGAGGGGCTTGGTGGGCTGCAGTGGGTCCAGTCTGATTGTGGGGCTAGCAGAGCTGGACCTCAGGCCAGAAAGAGTCTGCAAAGCCTGGGCAGGACCCCCATAGATCTCCCACTTCTGAACATTTGAAGGATACCCCTAGAATGTCTTACAGTGGTAGAGGGGTATCCTGGTGCCAGGAATGCTCCTACCCACCCCATGAAGGGTTCCTCCTCTCTTGCCCTTCCCAGATTCTCCTTAGGGCAGCTGCTCCCACTTCCAGCTCTACCTCCTGTGTGGTGACATCTCCATGGGCTGTGGACACCTCCATAGGCCACCTTGGACGTAGAAGGGACCAGCATGCCCGTCCTCCCTCTTTCCAGCACCTGTGCTGCAACTTCCCATGGGACAGTACCCTGCTGCCCAGGTAGGGGGGTCTATGATGAAGATACTGGGGAGCAAATGTGACTATTGGGGTGAAGGGGGACAAATTCCCACCTGTACCCTCTGGCTGCCAAGCCCTGGTCACGAGGAGGTTCCCCCGTGAGAGGGCTGCGGAGAGGGCTCAGGCTTCGTGGTCACTGGTGCTCAGGTGGTCCTCGGGCAACCCCGTCTCATCGATGTTCTCCAGTGAGTCAGCGTGCTGCACTGAGAGCTCAGCCAGGCTGACACTGGGCAGCGTGTTCTGCTCCGGGTACACCCAGGGCTTGTAACCAGGGTCGTGTTTGCGTTTCCACTCCGGGTACTTCAGCCCAGCCTTGTAGATCTTCTTCATTGCCTGTGGGCAGAGTGGGTCCAGCCCATCATGGTGCCCCAAGTCCCCAGCAGGGATGGAGCCACCTTGCTCTGTGAGCGCAGTTCCCAGCTCCCCCGTTGCTTGCTTTTTGGGGGTGCTGGGAGGGGATGGAGGCCTGGCTTAGACCACAGAGCCCCAGCAGCATACCCAGTGCATGCCCTGTGAGCCCTGGGTCACCCAGCCCCCATTCTAAGGGACCTCTTTGGGGCAGCTCATCCCTGGTGCCTGTGCATCCCACCCTCTGCCACACACCCTGCTTACCTTTGGTGCCACAAACTGCGAGACGCGGTTCACCACCCACTTTGGCAGCGACCCTGTAAGAGCCCAAAGTCCCATCACTCAGCCAATCCAGGCCAGCCGCAGAGGAGGCACCATGAGCGGGCAGAGCCTTGTGCCAGACTAAGCTCCTCCAGTTCTGATGGCACCTGCCCTGGGAGGGGAACCCCTTCTTCCCCAGGTTGTCTCCACTTTCCAGTGCCCTTTGGACCTCAAGGTCATGGAATGACAGGGAGGGTGAGCTCTGGGGGTATAACAGGTCTCATCCCTGAGGAGACATGATGCACCCTCTCCTCCTTCTGGCACTCACCACGAGGGTCCACCTGGGTGAGATAATACAGGACACAGGCACCAGCACCATTCGCCTTGATCAGGTAACCTGTCTGCAGGGACACGGCCCTCACAAAATCCTTCCGCGGTGGGTATTTCTGCAGAGAGAAGCCGTGAACCTCAGAGCCTGTTTGAGCCACTGCCCAAGACCTGGCCTGTGCTCCCTGGCCCATGGGGCCAGCACCGCTGCCAGGGCTGGGGCTGGGCAGGGGCTCACCGGGTGTTTGACGCTGTAGTTGATGATCATGTAGTCATTGCCCAGGGGCAACCAGGAGCGCAGGGTGACGAAATCCCGGTTCTTCAGGGGGCTTGGGCATTTCCCTGCAGACAGACCCTGTTACACCCCAACCCATTGCCCCCGTAGCCCCACACCCACGCACGGCGATGTGGGGTTGAGGAGAGGGGCCTTGGGGTTCCCCAGTGGCTGGGGGTTGCTCACAGGAGTAGTATCCAACGTCAGCATTAACGGTCAGGCGCCCGATGTCGTAGGTCTCGATCATGTTCGAGTCCCATTTCTTGCGGTAGTGGGTGTCGTGCAGCACGTCATAGAGCGTCTCAGCTGGGACGTCCTTGCAGGAGATGCGAGTCTGTTGGAAGACAGGCAGTTGGGCAGGGGAGCAGGACCCACCCCCAGAGCGTGGGGCTGTGCCCATCCAGGGACAAGGATTTTAGGCTGTTCCAGTGTGCAGTGGTGTGTCCCCTGTGCTGCTATAAAGCCGTGTGCACATGTGCTATGGAAGATGCTCTGCACACATGGTGAAGAGCAGATCCTTGCTTCAGGACAGCCCAAGAAGAGCCACCAGCCCTGCTGCAGTGCAAAGGCAGGAGGGTAATAGGGGTAGAAGGACCCTCTGTCCTCAAATGGAGCTGCCTGATGGTCCAGGCTCTGGTATCTTGGTTGGGATTAGGAGGAACCTCTGGATATGATCTGGTGCCACCCCCCTCCTCCATCCAGCAGGGTCACCCAATGCAGGGGCCCCAGGATTGCAGTGTCTAGGCGGGTTTGGAATCTCTCCAGAGGAGACTCCACAACCTCTCTGGGCAGCCTGGGCCAGGCTCTTCCACCTTCACAAGAAAGAAGTTTCTCCTGTTCAGGTGGAACCTCCTGGGTTCCAGTGTGTGCCTGTTGCCCCTTGTCCTGTCACTGGGCATCACTGACAAGAGTTTGGCCCCCTCCTCTGCACCCTGAACCCTGTCCTGTCCCCTCACCTCATGGTCCTGCTGGGTGAGAAAATGGAAGCTCCTGCTCTAGCGTGATGCTTTTGGGTGTGGGGTCTAGTCCCAGGAGGTTGATGGGGCACTGGCTGTAACCAGAGCTGTGGAGCTGCTCGACTGCCGGTGAGTGCATTATTGATGAAGGCAGCCGCCCCACTCCTCTCAATTCTGGGAGGAAGGACATGTCATCTGCTCCTCGTTAGAGGCCTTGCATCTTTGATGAGGTGTTCGGCGGTGCTGTGTAATTGGAGATGGCCCCTCTGAATGTGGCAGGTCCCATCAATCTCAGGCAAGCTTTCCCTGGTGGCCCAGGTGATGCTTTCTGCCCAGTGTGCTGGACTCATGCCCAGGACAGGCTCAGAGATGTGCTGCACTCCCCAGGGCGTCATAGAGGAAAGTGTGGGAGCACCCAACCCCCTTCTCCTGCTTCCCCTCCACAGCCACCCCCTCCCAGCTGGGTCTGGAGGTGCCGCTGCTGCAGGGTGAAGGATGCCTCTAACCAGAGGTGGGGCTCATGGTCTTCCTGGACTCCTGAAAGCCCTGGTTATCACAACAGGACCATCACAGACTTGCACCCCAAAATCCCCCACTAAAGCCTGTCTACCACGCCCCTCCAGCCATGGAAGAACAGAGGGGGTACAACAGCTGCACCGGGTGGTCAGCTGGGAGGGGGGGAGCACAGAGCCACAAACCAGACCATCCACTGGGAATTCAGGTGGAAAAAATCCGGAGCTCCAACTACTCAGGGACTCTTCAGGTTAATGTGATGACTGGGGCTCTTCTGACCCCCAGCCCGTGCAGCTCAGCTCTCCTGCACAGACTGGGTGGCATCCTCCAGCCCATGTTTTGGGCAGGGTCCTTGGGCAATGATAGTCCCTGTACCATGCCCAGGCCCTCTCCAGAGCAGGGAGAAAACACTTGAAGGAGGTTTTTCCTGCAATGAACCAGGCTGGGTAATGGTGTTCAGACCCCACTGAACCTGCCTGGGGTCCCCTCTTTATGGAGCTCAGTGGTGGCAAAGGCGATATAACTGCACCCACTTTGTTGTGCTGGGCTTGTCTGAACTTGGCTGAGCTTCACAAGGTTCCGGCCAGCCCATCCCTCCAGCCTGTCCAGGTTATGCTGAGCAGCAGCTTTTTCTCCAGCACTTCCAATGCTCTCCGCGCTTCAGTGCTGCCTGCAGACTTGCTGACAGGGCACTCAGTCCCATCATCCCAGTAACAGGGTGGGACCCAGTAACTGGCCACTGGACTCTGTACTGCTGACTACCATGCCATGAGCCTGCTGTACTTTGAGGGTGCTGGAGCCCTGGAACAGTCTGCCCAGAAAGGTTGTGGAGTCTCCTTCTCTGGAGATTCCAAACCTTCCTGGACACTGCAATGCTGTGCCCCCTGCTCTGGGTGATCCTGCTGGAGCAGGAGAAGGGTTGGACAAGATTATCTCCAGAGGTCCCTTCCAACCCCCACCATTCTGTGATTATGTGATCCACCCACTAGTCCAGTGCTCCAGTCCAGATCTCACCAGTGTGGCCATGAGGAGACTCCAGGCTTTAGTAAAGTCAAGATGCTGGGTTTTCACTGTTCTCTCCATACCCACACAGCCAGTCCTCTCAATGCAGGAGGGATTCAGGCTGGTCAAGCAGGATTTCCCCTTGGTAGGTCTGTGCTGCTCTTACTACTGCCCTTGCCCTTCAGGATATGGCTTCCAGAAGGATGTTCTCCATGACCTTCCCAGGGATGGAGGTGACAGAGCAGCCCACAGTGCCCTGGAGCATCCTTCTTGCCCTTCTGGAAGATGGATGTGACATTTATCTCTTCCCAGTTATCGGGGACCTCCTGCAGTCACCAGGACTTTTCAGAGACATTGGACAGACCCCTCAGCATTCCTGGGTACATCCTGTGTGGTCCTGTGGACTTGTGCATGCCCAAATGCCTTAAGTGCTCCCTGATCCTAGCCCAGAAGCTCTTCCCTGGCCCATGATGGCAAGGCCAGGGTGTATCGCGGCTACATCTCTGCAGAGAGCACCACTTCTCCTCACTTTGGCCCTGAAGGGCCTCCATCCATGACAGCACTGCAGTCATAGTGTGTCCAGCTCCTCCTCGTGTCCCTTCAGCTGAATGTGCTGGTGTCCAGGGACCCGAGATAGGCTGCCAGTTACTTCGTGTTCAGGACAGTGGTGCAAGAAACTCCTCCCAGTGTACTGTACCCCAGGCACCTCCTCACCACCTCCTTGTGCCTTCCCTGCTCTTCAGGTTGTGGTAGCCCTTTGCTGACACTCTCAGTTGAGAGCTCTCAATATGGTTGGCTGTCCTGTAGGTAAGATGCTCTGGCCCTACTTGCTTAAGTGGATCCCATCCTTGCCTAGCTCTCTGGATCCTCAGTGGTCAGAAAATCCAAAGCCCTGTCTGCAGCCCCAGCCATGGTCCCGAAGGATGTTCCCATGCAGGGCTTACCCCGTGATGGGCTCCCGTGCCCCTTGCTCCCTGCACCCCGTAACCACTCATGGTGTACCCAGGGTCACCCGGCAGTGCCATGACTATGAGCAACAAGATGTAACAACCTCAAGGATGGCTGAACCTCACTAGTCCCTCTGCAGCATCCCAGATCCGGCCCCTGGCAAGCAAAAAACATCCTCAGACAGCACATGGGGGCTCTTAAACTCTCCACGATGCTCATCTAGTGCAGGACGTGAGGTGATGTGCCCCCAAGATCACGTGTCTGGGGAAGAGGCACGAGGGAGGCATCCCACCAGCCTGTCTCATGCCCTGGGGGCTGCCGCCAAGGCCATCTCTATAACGTAATTGATCCCAGGGCCTTCCCGCCTGTCTCTGGATCACAGGCAGCCGCAACATGAGCCCACACGCATGCACCCTGCCAGGTCGAGAGGCTAAAGCCGCGGGGCAAGCAGCGAGAGCCTGCAGAGCAGCGTGCCAGCTGGGGAAGCACCTCTGAGGGACTAAACCCACCAGCCCCAGAATTTGGGGTAGAAACATCCCCAGGAAGGCTGGCACAGGGTGCTGTGCACCCCCAGGATGGGGCTGGCACCCCAGGGACCCTTGGGAGCAGCTGGGCATGGAAGGGGCAGGGAAGGCCTGGTGGTCCCGCATCTGCAGGCGTCTCCTTACCTTGATTTTCTGCACAGTGCAGCTTTCCTCCTGGCTCTGACTCCACACGGTCACACCAGCCTTGTTGTACCGGCAGTGCCAGCCCTCCAGGCTCTCGCACTGATCCCTGAAGGAGCTGAAGTCGGAGTCATCCGGGATATAAACCATCTCCCCTCCTCTGGACATGGGGCTGAGCTGCTGGACTCAGGGTGCGGGCACTGGCTCCTTCTGCCTCACCTCCCCAGGAAATCTGGCTCTGCCCTTGAGCTCTGCCGTGCTGGGTGCCTGCTGCAAGCTCACATCATCCTCTGAGCCCTGAGCCCGTGCCCCCCGGAGCGGGCACTGGCCACCCCGGCACACCCGGATGGGCAGAGACCTCCAGCCAGCCTGGCCACGCTGTGCTGCACAGAGCAGCGGGGAGGAAGGCTCCTTGCCTGCAGTTGCTATCGCAGCTGCTGGGAGCTCAGATGTCTTCTCCGGCTGGCTCACCAGGATCACATTTCTCTCCGGCTGGCTGTCAGCTCCTCCATTATTCAGCAGGTAGCAGAGTGCAGGTGGCTCTGCTTTCAAGGCCGAGCTTCCCCCAGCTCCTCGAGCCCCCTGTCCTTGCTGGCCCTGGTCTCCCCTCACCGACACACTGCCAATCTCTGTGCCTGACTTTGCAGCACCAGCTCACTGGCGGGATCAGCTGATCACCTGCCAGGAGCAGTGGCCAGGTCTCCCAGCAGCACCGTGGAAAAACGATGGGCTTGAAGCATCGGTGGGACGCAGGCCAGAGTGGATCCTGGCGTGCCTGGGATGGGGCTGTGGTCCAGTGCACAGGACCTTGGCTCTCAAGGTGTCCTGCATCTGTGGGCTGGGCTCGTGGCATGGGGAAGGGAAAAAAATTGCAGGTGGGGAGGATGCCCCTCACTGGGCTCGCAGGATCCTGGGGATGCTGGTGGGACCAGCATCCCCATGTGACCCCTTTGGAGGGGTGTCTCTTTCTCACCCTCCTGCTGAGAGCAGAAACACCACCAGCACAGGGTAAGGTCACCCATGGCTTTACACAGCTGTGTCTTGAAGGATGGACTTGGCCCACCCTCTGGTGGCATGTCCCGCAGCTGCACCACCTCCCCAGGAAACAAAATAATAATTCCTACTGTTAAATTGGAAGCTGCAATTAATGTTTGTTGTCCTTTGTTACATCTCATGCCCTACTGAGAGAGGTTGGCTCCATCATCTTTGCATATGCCCTCCAAGTAGCTGCATAATGTTGGTAAATCCCAGCTGATCTCTCTTGTAGACCCAGACCCAGCCCTGCCAGCAGCATCTGCTGGCCCCTCTCCAGCTCCTTCACCTCACACTGAACTGGGGGGCTACTCTGGGCACAGCATCCAGCTGGGGGCTCCTTGGTACTGCACAGAGAGGACAACCCCTTCTCTCTGGCTGATGACCACACTCCCCCTCATGTCACCCAGAATACAGCTTGTCCTGTCTGTTCAGCCTCTTGTCCTGGACCTTGTCCCAGGTCCTTTTCCCTGGGACCTTGCTTAGCCCCTTGGTCCCCAGCCTGGGTGAAACCTGAGGTTATCTGGCCCATCTTGTTGAAGCTCACAGGGTTTCTGTTGACCCCAATTTTAAGTTTCTTGGGGTTCACCTGGACTGAGGTTCTGTTAATTGCTGCACATCCATTCCGCTTACTTTGCCTCACCTACAAGGCAAGAGTGCCCTTGCCTCCTCATCTGACCTTCTGATGAAGTTGGGGAGCATGGCCCCAGTACTGGCCCTGGGATACTCTGCTGGAGACCAGATGCCACTTGGGCATCAAGGCATGGGCAAAAACTCATGGAGGTTGAGCGGGGAGGAAGCTGGAGAGCTGCAGCTGCTCACAAAGCCCAGGGACGAAGGCTGCGTGCAGCTGCCTGTGCTGCAGCACGCTGGGCTGAGCAGCCACTGGTCCATGCACAGTGGCTCGTTGCGGGCTGCTTGTTTCACAGCTTGGGTTGTGCTGGGTGTTGTGGTCACCAGTGAGGCAGAGCTGCCAAGTGCCACGCTTGGTTAAAGAGCTGCCGCAGTGGGCAGGGAGTGGCAGATCCCAAGTTGGGGACGGTGCAGAGGAAAGACCTTGGGGTGGCCTTGGAGGAGGAGCAAAAGAGGACGGATGGGGTTATGGTGTGGAGCTGTCTAACGCCATTGCTGTAACATCCCATGGGGTGCACAGGAGCATGTGTGTGAGCTCGTGCACATCTATGTGTCCACGTGCAAGTGTGGGCAGTGACCTCAGCCCCTGCAAGAACCAGACAGCCTGAAGAGTCCATGTGTGGATGGGTGGAGGAAGGAAGAATCTAAGCCTGGGGGATTTGTAGCTCCAAAGCATGTCCGCGGGGTGAAAGCGGGGAGGACACTGCAGTCCTGGGCATGGAGGAACTCTGGCAGGCTGCATGGGAAGGAGCAGACTGCTTTCCCAGTATCACTGAAGCGGGACTCAGCCCTGCCTGGCCACATTTCTCTCTGCACCCTGGCTGCACAGGCTGGAAACTTGAATGGAAAGTGTTTTTTTCCTCTTCTGCAGCAGCCCCTGGGGTCAATGTTCAAGCTGGACAACTGTTCAGCCACCTAAAAGCTTGCTGGTCACCATTATATGTCCCCTGGAAGCCACCAGCTGAGCTGAGATGGGTTCCCATCACCCATTTGCCCTTGCAAGCCTTGTGGCTCAAAACAACCTCCTTTACTACTGCCCTTGGCTCTGTTGGACCCAAGTCTGGAGCTGGGTGATGCCGCTGGGAGCCTGGGCACCCCAAGGGAGAAAGATGAAGGTGTCTGTAGTAAATGCAAAGCCACACATTACATGTGACCATGTGTCACATCTTGTTTACCTTCTCTTCATGAACATTGACTACCAAACAGAACTGTGGCTGGAGCCACCTTGAGTTTCCAGCCAGGCAGTGGCTATCTCAGGAGCAATTTCATGGTGTGTCCCTGAGGTATGACAGCCCCATCCTTCCCATCCTCTGTGGAGGAAGTGTCAGGAGCTCAGCAGAACGGAGGAAGGAAATAAGAGATGCTTCTCTGAAGGCATCAGAGCTGTCACCCTAGCAAGACCTTCAAGATGGACTTTATAGGTTCATTTTACACAAGTATTTTGCAGGGAGCTGGCTGGGCTCTGGGAGTGTCCTCATGGCAGGGTGCCTTCCAGGCCCTGCTGTCACAGCTGGCTGAACTTGTACCCTGAGGTCAGTGGTGTAACATTGCTGTCCTGCAGCAGCCAGCACCCGGTAGTGGTTTGTCACACCTGGTTTAGTTGGACGCAGGATTTCTTTGGCTATCAAATGCTGGCAGCTAGTGGTGGCCCCATGGCTTGCACAGAGTTACATTCCCTGGGCTGACAGTACAGCTGGGCTCCATGTTTGTGCCTTCCTAAATGAGAAATACGGCATCAGGAGACAGGTTTGTCCTGCCTCTGGATGCTCTCCCAGAAAACTGTTGAGATGGGTTCTGCTCATGGCCACGCTTTGTCACTGTGCGTGGACAGGGAGGGATGACACAAGAGACTGTCACGTCATCAACCCCTGGGATCCCTGCATGCCCCATGGCCACCAGCTTCATGAGCTGGAGTCTCTCCAGAATCTGGTAGGGCCAGAGCATGCAGGGGTTCCCGAGTAGGGTACAATGAAGAGGACCCAGCTCCTGTTACAACTGAACAAGGACCTTCTGGTCCCTTCCTCCTCCTTTCATTCTCCAGGTCATTTTTCTAAGCTCTCCAAGTGTGTTTACACACTCTAGAGCTGGGATGTGGGATTTACATGCCAGGAGGGGGGTTGCAGGGCTTTGCATGTGGGTGTTCACAGCACCATTAATGAGCTTGGATGCTTCAGCAGGACAAGCTTCTAGCCTCTCCAGAGCTGGAGAAGAGCATCCAATCTCGTCTGCAGTGACTGCTCCTGGTCCTCTGAGAATCAAGTTTGAAAGGCTTTGCAAATTGAACTGAAAAATGTTTCTCTGACAGAAAAATCATTCTGCTTTGGCTTTCTGAAAACTGCAGCACTGGCTCCCCTCAGATTCCTATTCCAACAGAGTTTATCTCCCGGGGAATGAACAAGAGAGTTAGGAGGAAAAGCTGAAGATGGGCTGAGAGTCTCCTGGCCCAAAGAAATCCAACTGGACCAGTTAGGAAGGGTCACAGGTGCCACACAACATGAGGAGATGGTGGCTGGGAGTTGAAGCTCATCCTAGGATGGGAGCAGGAAAGTGTTAAACACCTGAGAGGCATCAGGTCCTGCTAGCTCTGGTTAAGCTGCTTCCCCTTTGAGGGACACAGTGAGAACCAAGAAAGCCAGGGAAAAGTGAGATCCCAACCCAGAAGTGGTGCAAGGCATGAAACACCCCAGGGTTGCAGGGACCCCTGGGGAGACCCCAGACTCCCAGGCCTGTAGGGACCCCAGAATGCCAAGTGTGGTCCCAGAGTCCCAGGACTTCAGGGGCTACCCAAGAGGCCCAGGGCTTCAGGGACTCACAGGGGCCCTGGTAAGACCCCAGTGCTTTGGGGCTGCAGAGATCCCTGAGGCCCCGAGGGAGATTCCAGAGCCCCAATGACACCCGAGCCCTGGGGCTCCACTGAGCCCCTAGGCACCAATGAGACAACAAAGTTGCAGGGACCTCCAGGGTTCTGGTGAGACTTCAGAGCTCCAGTGAGACCACAGAGCCTGGGGGCTGCAAGGACCCCAGGATGCCTGGAGAGACCCCCGAGCTGCAGGGATTCCTCGGCCATGTCCCCATCCCGCCCA